>JASAMX010020108.1:0-69943 GCA_030248175.1 Microlaimidae sp. YZB2_3 | reverse complement strand
TCACATATGTGTTGATATATATAAGTATATGTATATACATAGGTTACATATGGTTATTAGTCAATTTGTGTTTTTTTTATTCACTTAAAACATGTTTTTGTAAGTTAACCTACTTGGTTACTGTATGTTTAGGCACTTACGTATGTATACATATTTTCATCATTAATAAATATTTCATTCTTCACAATTTTTAAAACATCATCACCTCTTTCTTTCTATTATAGTCTTAATATGTTAATTTAGCGCTGTTTAAAGGTGCAGTATACTAATTCGTGGTGTATTTTTATTTGCTTTTTAATTAATACTAATTGATGTATCCAGGTCACACTGAGAAAAAAATTAAATTACACCAAAAATTAATTTCGAACGGTTAAAGAGTTAATAACAAGAATACAGCTTGGTTATTTCCAATTTTCTTTTTTATACACGCTATTTTTTAAAAGGAAACAGATATTAATAGGGTATCAAAAAGCTAGAGTTTTAATTTTGGTGCAATTCAAAAAAGTATTAACTGAGTACTGCCATTTAAAAAAATAATTTGTTTTTACGGTGTTGAAGTGTTTTTTTTTTTTTGCTGTTATTTTGGTATTATCCGTTAGCTATATTAAAACTTTACTTAAAATAAGCGAACTACGTATTAAAAAGATATTTTATTTTTTAAAATTTTTAATTTTGTAAGTATTAAAATCTTTTAAAATACAGCATAAACCACACACCATAAATCATTTTTGAAATATAGTATTTTTAAAGTGGTATAATATTTATTTAATTTTAAAATCAAAGGACAATTTAGCCCAGCGGCGCAGCGACAACCATAACTAGAAAACGTGGGTAAATTTTGAAATTTATCTTCTTCTTCTTCTGCTTCTTCTTCTTATTATTGTTATTATTAGCGCTCATTTCTTAAAATCGATATTCTTCCTTCGTTACTGATTGATCAAAAACCAGCATAAGGTCATTGGAAAGAAGCAAAAATTAAGACACTTTCTTAGGAACCACTTTTCATTTAGGTCCTTGTTAACGATTAATTGCTCAAAATAATAAATTGAAAAATAGCAAAATAAAAACTCTTAATCGCAAAATAACAGCCTTTTGGCAACAATAAGGATTGTACAGAGCACACAGCAGACAGCTTCTTATAGAAACTGCACAATAACAACAGACGGCTGTGCTCGGTTGCTATTGGTGGCGGAAACCGCACAGAGCCATCTACTTCGACCAAGCGGGAAATGTCTAAAACAATAAAATAGCTTTTTTTAATTCTTGTGTTACTGATAAAGAAATTAGTTTAAAGTTTTATTTTAAAAAAATAATTGCAATTATCGGTGGCGGTACGGGGTCTTTAGAGCCTTAAGCAGGGAACTTGGAGCCATCGAAAATTTTTTAGGAACTTGGAGCCACGAGCAATGAGAACCTAGAGCCTTTAAAAAATTGGTTTATGGTTAGATTTAGGCTTTGCTTAAGCTTAGGTAAACGTCTTAGCAATTTTTATGATCGAATTCACATAGTAACTTATTGCCGGGCCCAGTTAGCCTTCACTGGTTGAGCTGGTCAATGGTTACTCTCCCGGGTACGCATTACGCACGAACATTACGCACGAACATTTTCTAACGGTGGTGTATCAGTTCAAACTTCACAAAAAGTCAGTAATTTTCACTTAACATTTACTGTGCTTGTCTCTTACACGAACTAATGCTCCGCGCTTATCATCATTTTAGTTAAAGCGATTTAGTGTCGCTTTTCTAAATAAGCGCATTAAACCTGTATAGTGTATTCATTGATCACATGGGAAAAAAACCGAATCAATAAATTTGAAACCTGCGTTCAACATACACTACCTTCCCATGCCATAGCAACGCGCGACGACGCCCTGTAAACACAATAAAGACTGGTTCATACTTATGACAAAACGTGCTTTGGACAAAGTCCAAAGGAAAATTTTAGAAAAGCCAAAACGTTATTTGGACAAGTCAAAATGTCCTTTGGACTTTTTCCCTTGATGAATTATGAGTGCTACTTAAAATTTGTTCAAAGGGCAAAGTCCAAAAGACAAAAACCAAAGGGAAAGACAAAAAGAAAGACAAAAACCAAAAGACAAAGTCCAAAGGCAAAAAAGTATGAACACTTTGTCTTTTGGATTTTGTCCTTTGAACAAAGTCGAAAGGACGTATTGACGCTGTGTTTGTCCTTTGGACGAAGTCCGAAGGAGTTTTGTCCTTTGGACTTTGTCCAAAGGACAGTTTGTCATAAGTATGAACCACCCTTAAGGGTGTTTCTTCGCATACAAACTTGCTAAGATTAATATTCTGAACGTATATTAGTGTCACATTCACCACAGAATTTTAAAAGCAAAAAACACACACACTATATTTTTGCTGCTACACTTATCGAAACGTTGATATCCGGCCTGAAGAGGTTTATCCGAAACACGTTGTCTTTAATAAAACAAAAACTCCTACGAGTTGATGTTAGTGTTCCGACTTTAAATTTCTAATTTCGTGTTGTTTCCTACGAATCACGTCAAAATTAAGAATTTAAGGCTACACGCGTCTGCAAACTTACACGTCATTCTTTTCACACGTAGTGTTTACAAGCTTGTGGAAATAAAATTTGTGTCTAAATTTGTGTATAAAAGAAAATGGTGGATCAGAAAAATCGCACACGGATTTGAGTGTGAGATTTTTCTCACAAAATTTTCGTCAAAAATTTAGTTTACTGTCGGACATTTTCTTGGTTTATATATTTTTGATATTACTAATCAACGTATAATATATAAAAGAATGTAGCATTTAATACTAACTTTTAGTTTTACTTTGTTTTAAACATAGTAAGCAATTGTACGTTAGAATAAAATCGTAAACAATCTGGGCTCACCCGATATTTTTTTGGGTTTTTTGCTTTTACATATTAAAAGTTTGCTGTCATAATGTTTTAATTTCTGGTTTTTTTGCAACGAAATCTTATAGAACTTTTTTTCTGAATGGTATAAATTAATATTTTATCAATTTGATGTATTTTTGTTATACATACAAGCAACAATATATAAGAGAAGAATGTACCACTCAATACAAAAAATCTCGCACCCATCCGTGCATCGGTTTGCCATAAATAAACCCCCCCCCGGGGAGTATATAAACCCCCCGGGGGAGTATATAACCCTCCCCCCCGGGGAGCATATACACCCCCCCGGGGGAGTATATAGACCCCCCGGGGGAGTATATAGACCCCCCGGGGGAGTATATAGACCCCCCGGGGGAGTATATAGACCCCCCGGGGGAGCATATAAACCCCCCCGGGGGAGTGTATATGCTCCCCCAAAATTTAAAAAAAAATTTTTTTGTGGAAAGGCGTCGCCGCGGCGCGGTTGTCTCGTTGATTGTAGAAACTGTATTTATTATGTAAAAATAGTGTTTATTTTGTAATAAAGTTATTTTTTATCGAAATTTTATTGAAATTTCCGTTAAACGTGAAACTATTGATTTGTAAAACAGTTGTTTTTGGGATAATGGCCATAGCAAACGATAAGAACGACTTTTTATACATAATAAATACAGTTTCTACAATCAACGAGACAACCGCGCCGCGGCGACGCGTTTTCACAAAAAAAAAATTTTTTTTAAATTTTGGGGAGCATATACACTCCCCCGGGGGGTTTATATGCTCCCCCGGGGGGTCTATATACTCCCCCGGGGGGTCTATATACTCCCCCGGGGGGTCTATATACTCCCCCGGGGGGGTTTATATGCTCCCCCGGGGGTTTATATACTCCCCGGGGGGGTTATATACTCCCCCGGGGGAGTTTATGTACCCCCGGGGGGTACATAAACCCCCGGGGGGGTTTATTTATGGCAAACGATGCACGGATGGGTGCGATTTTTTGTATTGAGTGGTACATTCTTCTCTTATATATTCTTGATACACGTTAATAAGGCAAACCTGTAGTTGAAGGTAAACAAAACTCTTAACTAAGGATTAACATTTTAGAAGCTTTTATTTATAACAAAATAGGGTAGTGCATTTAATTTCGGCACTTTTTTGTTTTTCCGATGTAAATTTTCACTGTATGGCTCGATTTTCATGTTTAATAACTCATTTTGAAGCTTCCACGATACTGTGTTGCGTCACAAATGTTTCACTGTACGAAAATAGTTTTTTTACTTAATTAACTTAGTTTTTAAAAAAATGGAAAATTGCCGAAATTAAATCTGTGCATTTAATTTCGGCACTTTACAAACAATCGATTGTTTGTCAGTCAAAAAATCATCATTTTCTAAAATTTAAAAGCCTATCATTATCTCCAGACAGTTTTCATTAATTTAAGTTTCTACTTGTTGTTCAACGTGTAACTGGCAAAAAGTTACAGCTAAAATGCCACATGGTATCAAAATGAGGATAATTTGGAAAAAAAGTGCATTTAATATCGGCACTTTTTAAAAGAACTCCCTTATTCGAGTTTAAGTGCAGTGCTATGACCCCTACACATTTCAACGTTGTATTTTAACTATTTACAACTACAATTTAACACCCGACCACTTAATTCAACCCGTTTTTACCTACAGCAATATGTGTGCCGAAATTACACTGTTTTATTTTATAACGATTGCTCACCACAGACGCAACGTAGAACCACGGGCACTAAAAATTCGGAAAATAGACTAAATTTTTCCAGGACAGTTTAATTTTTAAACCAATTTATTGCGTAATCATGAAATGCCCATGTTCTAAAAACGAGTAACAATTTTATTGTTTTATAAATCACAGAATTTCACATAAAAACACATAACATAACAAATGAAAAGCGCACGACAGTCATCTACATATAATTCGCTCTCATTTGAGCTATCAAACGTCGTATTCCGTCCAGGATTACCAAAGATATAGTCCAAAATCAAAAATGCCCAATTTGGAAAAGTGCCGAAATTAAATGCACTACCCTATGTATAAAACTCTTTAAATATTAGTTTTATTTTATTCAATTTAAATAAAGAGTTATATAAAATTTATGAAAAAAACGCAAAAATTTAAACATTATCAAGAGTTTTAAACAACGTGCTAAGATAGCACCTAGTAAGCACGTGTTTAGTGGACTGGCTCATGAGGTTTGAAATATATCAGGTCACAAGCCGATAAGAGACTTGGCCTAAAAACCCACAAGTCGTGATTGCCTCTCGCTGTGACCCATGTATACCGCCCTGACGCACTATTGTATTGTACTGGAGGATTTTGTTTATTTTTGTAGTGATTTTTCAAAAAAATTTTAAGAAATGCAAGTTCCTTCACAGCGAACTCTCTTAATTTTGTTTGCGAAAAGTCATGTACAAATAAATCAGCCTTGGTAAAAATTACTTTGTTGTTTGTAAACTTTTACAAAAAACACTATTATTTATAAAGCCTCATTTTCTCATATACTCCAGTGGTCGATTTGGCCTAAAGGTTAGAGTCCGGACTTGCATGCAAACGTTTAAGTTTCAATTTCCACTGGAGACAATTTTTTTTCCAGAACAGTTTGTAACATTTACAAACAGGTTCCTTGTCCCATTATAGAAGGCCACGTTTTTGTAAAATATACAAATGTTTTAGTGAAAAAAGTGCAAACAAGGTTAAGAGAGAAGAGGAACCAAATTTAAGATTTACGGCAAATGTTTTAAGTTTAACACTACAAACAAAAAAAACACTCTAAATTACAGCAAAAATTTGCATTGGTATTGTAATACTCTTTGGCAAAAGTTTTGCATCATGCTGCTTAAATTAGTTTAGTAACTAGAGTTAGTAGCAATCACAGTAAGTGCTACATTTGTTGAGCATTTTTAAAACCTACGATATGCAGAAGATTTTTATTAGTTGAAAGCTTAAATTTAAATTTAAAAAATTGTAATATATATGTATATCACATTGCACATACAAAGATGTAGCGTTACTTAACACGGGTAAAGAACTTATTTAACTTATTGCTTATTATTAAATTTATAAATAGATCAACAATATACACTCTTTTATTACAATAAAACCTATTTTGTTTAAAAATAATTAAAACTCAAATATATTATCTAAAAATACGCATGGCTAGTTGTATGCTCTCAGCTCAGTTAGACATTTTTGTTCTTTTTTTGTCTGCATTACTTAGTGCTATCAAATACTAAAATCAAAAACTAAAATATTTATACAACAAACTTAATTGCTAACAAATAGATGCTCAAAAACAGCATTTTAAGATTAACATTTTAAGCTTGTTCAGAGTTCGAATCCCAGCCATTTATATAAGTTTACCATGATTCCAATCAATCACTTTTCTGCAAGTTTCCAATCCAAACCGCAACAATTTTATAAAAAAATTTTCAGCTATGAGAAAACTTAGGTTTCCAAAAAATTCATGTTTGGTACAGAATTGCACGTCTTATTAGAAAGTTCCAGGCGAGTCCTGTAAGTTCCAAATTTTAGGACAGCTCTAAGCTTTTAGCCAGCTTGTAGTAGACCCAATAGAAGATGGCAAATATAACGAAGAGAATAGGGAACAGAACGCGGCTGACTTTATCGATTCTTTTCGCTTTCTTTTCGCTGCGGTACTGACACACTTGACAGTAGCGGTTGGGATTGGTGTTATTGGCTGTGTTGGTAGGCACGTGGTGAAAGAGACGCTTACTTCCTGCACATTCTTCGGCGTGTATTTTCCCTTGTATTAAAGGCTAAAACATATAAGAAGATTTTAAAAACAAACATTTTCTAAAAGAGACAAAATGTAGCGCTCTTTCATAAATGTTAAGAACATTCGTTTTGTTTTTTTTTTGTTTGTTTCATAAAATTCTTTGCTAAAACAAGTAAAGTAAAATAATGCAAGTAAAGTTTATGTAAATTTTAATTTTTCAAAAGTTTTGCCAAAAGTCTTATACATTTTGATTTTTTTGAAAAATTTTTGCGAAAAAAAAATTTCTTTTACAAAGAAATAATATTTCGTAATTTATATAAATAAACAGCACCCTGTAATGCAAAATTTTACTGTTTGGTCGTTTTAGACTTTATTGTAGCCAAAATTTTATTATTTTAAATTATTATTTTAATTGCAGTCCTGTTTTTTAAATTTAATTTTATTACAATGTGTTTTGAAAATATTCTACTTAGTGTGTGTTTAGTCCAAATTAAGCGTAAACCTTTTTCAGTCCCAAAATTTCTCTGACGTAAAGTTTGGTAATTGATATTTTCTTAAGAACTAATTTTATTTTCAGCAGAAAAAGTTCATTTAATTACTAAGGTTAATAAGCTACAGCGGCTGGCATTTAGAATGTCACGTTAGAATTTTAAGAAACCTCAAATGGTGGTCGTTTTAACACAAATTTTAGAATATTTCACAATTCATAGAAGATATTTTTACATGGTTAAATTTCTACGATTTGAATTGATTAAGACATTATTAGTACAATTAACACACAGTTGAACATTTTTTACTATCACGCATTCTTGCTCAGGTTAAGAACTGGTGACTTACCTGTTGAATGTTATTTGGCATTATGCCAGCGTCCATGTTCATATTTACAGTGGTGAATCCAGCCAGCATGTGAATGCAATGGGCAGTTTTCTTGCTGACAAAGTAGCTCACCAGAGTAAATTCTAACAGTACACAAAAGACAAACGCTGTACACACCGACAACCATATATCCAACGCTTTTATATATGCAACCTAAATAAATAAAATTAACTTTCAAAAGCCCCAAGAACCCCAAAATGCAACAAGCAAGGTTTTTTTTTACAAAGTTTACATAGTTTTTTACATAAACTTCAAAATTCATACACAGGTTGGTTTATACTTCGTCCAAAATACCCAAAGGACAAAAATCCAAAGGACATTGTCTAGAAAACATTGGACAAAGGAAAAAACACAGCCGTCAAAATGTCCTTTGAACTTTGCCCTTTGGACATTTTGGATTGTACTTTGGATACTTTGGCGCATCCTTTAGAATGTCCTTTGGACAGTCCAAAGGACAGTGTTTCAAGTAGCATTCCTATTTCGTCCAAAGAACATTTGGATTGTTCAAAAAACACTTTGGATTAGAGTTAGCTAAAACGAAAAAAATGTGAAATTAGTCTATGATCTTGACAGTTCTGAAGAAATCCTAAGTCTAAGCGTGCTTTTTTTAGTCTCCTACAAAACGCATGCTTAAACTTAGGATTCCTTCAGAACTGTCAAGATCATGGACTACTTCCACATTTTCTACACTGTACATTGTCCAAAACTCGTTTTTTGACTTTGTCCTTTGGACACTTTGGACGAAGTATGAATTAGCCTTAAGGAAACGTAGTTTATTTGAAATTCACCTTCCTTGTTTCAGTTCAAGGCAAACCGTTTCTAGCGCCTGTACTTACTTTAAAGAAAATATAAACAATAACAAAATAGTTTGTTTTTTTTTAATTAAAAATAAAGAATTATTTTTTAATTAATTGTACGCAAAAAATAGGTTAGAGTGTCGTTGAAAGATTTGATAGATTCCTTATAAATGCAAACAATATTGACGAAGGCTGAGGTGTTTCAATTAACTACTATTCAAAAATCATGATAGTCAAAATATTGTTATTTAAAAGGAAATTGTTCAGTGTAAAAGACATTCAAAAAGTTATGACTTATAGAATCATTTTTAGCCAATTAGGGCCTGGAGAAAAATAGAGATCTTTCATCCTTTGGAGATCCAATTTTTCCCAAGCGCTAATTGGCTAAACGTGATTCTTGCAGCTCCTCCAACAACCATTCCCACAGAACAAAACATATACATATGACGTGATCACAAATACTATATAACATTTTGAGGGTCCTTAAAATCCTGACGTGAATAACCCAGTAAGGACAGGATGCCTCAGTTTGGAAAGCAGATTTTTACCTGCCTCTTACCTACCTCCTACCTGCTTCCTACCTACCTCCATTTTAAATTTACCTGCCTCCACCCTACTTAGACCCTACTTATATGCCTCCAAAGCATTTTTAGCTGCCTCCTACCTGTTTTCTAACCTAACCTGTATATTCTGCAGTAGACGAGGCAGAGTTATCTGCCTCCTATCGAATTTTAAGGCAGTTCTACCTGCTTCCATCGTGCCCCCTAAATTCCTCTGAAATAGTTCTACTTGTCTCATAGCTTTCTCGCTGCATTCTACCTACCTTTGACGCAGTTTTACCTGTCTCATACCTGTCTCCAATCTTCTGGACACAGGTTCAAGATCCGTCCATACTGGGATAAAAATCTGCGCCATACTTTATCAAAAAACTATTCTAATTCAAATGGGTATATATACATTCAAAGAAATCATCACACAAAAACGGGCACTAGTGGTAAATTACAAAAATAGGTATATTTTATCCATGGATTGGTCGATTAATTCAAAAGTTATTAGGGAGCTTGGAAAGAAAAATCATTATTATTTTACTTGGACGGTAGGGGTCTTTAGAAACACAATGAGGGAACGTGGAGCCATCGAAAATTTTTGGAAACTTGGAGCCTTTAAGAAAAAAAATGGTTTGGGCTTAGTTTTAGGCTTTGCTTAGGCTTAGGTAAACGTTTAAGGGATTTTTACTTTAGGCTCCAAGTTTCCCACTTACGATTCTAAATTTCCTATTTTTGGCTTCAAGTTCCAACTCAAAGTGTCCTCAGCTCAATCGACCCTAAATCGTTTGTATTGCATGGTGTATTAGTATTATTATTAACATTTCAACAATACCTGTGGCAGGTCTTGACGTGCACCGTTGCTCATGGTGGTCACTGTAAGAAGTGTTGTGATTGTAAGACAAACTCTTGCCGGTGCCGCTTTGTTGTCCAGCCAGAAGCTGAGCCAAGATATCACAACCAGTAGACCTGTAGGAATATATGTTTGGATGACGTGGAACATCACCAGTCGCTTCATTTTTATCGTACCGACTAAACAGCTCCAGTTACCTAAAGTTAACATAGCCATCAGGGGCCGCTCCACTAAGCGCGTGCTGACTAGGTGTTATATTACCACGTTGTTTAAAATACTTAATAATGTTTTAGTTTTGGTGATTTTCTCAATAAATCTTATGAGACTATTCTTTAAAATAGGATAATTTAATATTTAAACAGTCTTATTCATATTTGTCTTAAATAAAATCTAATAAATTATTAACCCTTAGTTAGGAGTTTTGCTAACTCTTTTGCTAACTAACTAAAAGTAAACCAAACGTAGATGCAACAGTGTCCTCACGTGATTAATTTAGACACGCCCACTTTACTTTCATGCGGAAAAATTTTTTCGTTCGCACAAAATCAGCAATTTTTAGAAAATTCAATGTGTCTGTGCAAGTTATAACTTATGAATCAAATGTTAAGGTTTTTCTTGACAGTTTTCACTGCAAAGCGTTTAGCAGTAAACCAGTTGCACAACATAGCAAAAATTACGGTTTTTTAGTTGCAAAAAAATTATTTGTGAATTATTAGTATTGTATTTTAGAATATCCAAAACGACAAAAAATAGACAAGTTGACAAAAAGCAGGAAACAAATCATTTTTTTTTAATTTATGTGAATGGGATTTAAAATTATAAAAAAATTTATTAAAATGAAAATTTGGTTTCATGAGGGTTTGACCTCTGCACCTTCGACAATTTGACTACGCCTTAAACGATTGCGCCACACATAGTCGGAGAATGAAGTTCACAAACACATATATAAACAAATACTCTGTATTAAATTGGATCTAATTGGCTGATAAAGTGACGTTAAATTCTCGTGATTTGAGTGGTTACTTAATGGGGGGACATTTTTTAATCCAATGAACAACTCTTGCAGCCACGTTGGCTTTACTTTTAGGTGTTGTCACTTTATTAGCTTTTATTTATAACAAATATGGAAAAGACTAATAAGATATCCATTTATGCCATGCAGACAGAGAGTTTTATAATTTTTTTCAGAAAAAAACTCACAAATTAAAACCCTATTAACAGTTTTAAACAACGTGCGAACATAGCACCTAGTTAGCAGCGCGTTTAGTGGACCGACCGCCAGTTGAGTAAAACTAATTAAATTAAGATAAAATCAACTTCATAAACATAAACGTCAATTAAAAAAACTAATTAAATTAATATAAAATTATACTTCATTTTATTAATACCCTAAGCCGCTAAACAAATCCTCGCATTTAACTCCTAAAGATGGTAGACTATTATTAATTAATTCTAATAGTGAGCAATGCACAAGTCAGATATAATTACTTATAATTCAAACACTACTTTTAAATTTAAAATAATTTTTGTCTAATAATCCAATAATTTAATCTGAAATTTTTGTCAACAAATTTTTCCAATTTAACTCCTAAAAATGGTGGACTATTATTAATTTTATTCTAATTAGTGAGAAATGCACAAGCCAGGTCTGATTTCCTTATAATTCAAACTTCAGAGTCAACCCGAGACTTGTCAAATAATACTTACATGTAGTCTTGTTTAATTATATGGTGAAATTTTCTGATTTTCTTTAACTAATTTTGCTAGATAAAGTTAATTTTTTTATTTACCGTTGAGTTACATCGTTTTACAAAAATTAATAGCCTTTATTTACATATTTAAACATTGAATTGTGTTTTTATATAGATATAAAATTTCATTAAATATAAGGCTATATTATAGGAAATTTTACCTGTACCTTTGAGTATGAAATTTTTTTTTTTACTCTAATAAATTTCTTGTTACTGATATAAATAAACATTTTTATTATACGCAATAGTAAACCGCGCAACATTTACCAGCGCCTCTAAACATGGGATATTCTCCTCCACAATAATTCCAGGACTTTCCAGTGATTATCATATCACTAAGACGAATTTTATCATTATTCCCAATGGGAAATCCCATATCCAGGTCTACATGCCATGTCAAATTTAGCACCGGTCTCACATATGCATCTAAAATAGTTAACATTGTTTCATTTTAATTTCGCCTAATAGAAAGTAAAACTTGTTTTAATTAGTAGCTTATTGTGAGCATTTTAATATACTTAAAATAATTGATTTTTGTTGCCCATAAAAACTCTTTATCATTTAATACAATTTTTATTCTTTTTAAAACAGGTTATAAAATTAAAATTAAGTGATTTTGTTTTTATATAATTTTGGCTTTACTATCTCTTACACTTTTGTTTGTTTTAATACTGCTGCTGAAGATGGCTCTAAGTTTAGGTTAAAACGTTTAAGTTTTATCAATAAAACGGTTAAAATCTGTCAGTTTTATCATCATCACTGAATTAAAGTTTCTAGTCTCTGGAAATAAAAAAAATTAGTCAACAACTTCTTAGAATTTTTTTTGGCTTGTTTATTTATAGTTACAAAATTATTAATTAATAAAAGGTGTAAAAACATCCGGTCCTTAAATTTAAAAAAAAAATGTAAACACAAAATAGTAAAGCGTAAAGTATAGCTTACAGCTTTGAATTAATATTTGACACTCCTGATAATCCATTGGAAAATATTCCAGATTCATCATACATGACAAAGTTACATCCACTCTAAAAAATGTTCTCAGGTAATAAAAATTTATTTAAGATTTAAAAATTTTTGATTATACTTCTTGTTTTACTTCAAATGATAAAAGCTAAGGTGTCAATCGTAACTAAAAAAGTGATCTTCCTACCCTCCAATATTACGGTCCGGAACTCCGGCCATTTAAAACGAGCAGAGCTCCGGAAGTTCCATATTCCGAAGCCTCGCTGTTTAAATAACATTTAAAAAAAACCGGAACAATATAAATTTTTTGCAACGAATAAAAACATTTTAAAAAACGCGAAAAACCGCATAATATAAATTAAAAAACAAATGTATCGTGTGACGTGAAATATGTCAAATGTTATTAAATGTTATTATTATCGTTTGCCATTTTGTTGAAAATTAATTTCTGTTGTGTGAATGATAACAACGTAATGAACAAATGATAACAACTTAAACAATGAACGCGGGTAACCTTTTGCCTATCTGGCTCGCGCGCGGATAATCTTTTTCCGAGTAACCTTTTTCCTGGGTAACCTTTTTCCGGCAACCGTTTAAATGACCAATTAGAAGCTAATTTAATTTTTATGTAATTTATGTAATCTAATTTTTAATTGATTAATTAATTAATTTTTATGTATTTTATTATTTTAACTAGCATTGAAAAATGCTCTAAGAATAGAGCAGGAAAAAGGGGCGATTTTTCACCGGGCGTATGTTTAGACAGAAAAGATGTAGACTAGTCTGAGATGGACATTATGTGGACTATAGGAAATTTGCATTTGGTTTGGCCAGCTGCTCACTAAATAAAAATTTCTACGATATGATAATGATTTGTTTATACATTGATCTACTCACACAGCACTGTTGCATTTTTTTTAGTTTGATGAAATGTCAATTGAAAAAATCATACTCACAGCAATTTTTGACAAGCGCGAAATCGCCACTTTTTCAATTAGAAGGTTATATTTGTATGTGTAAGAAACAACTATAAATTTGAAAAAGTGGCGATTTTGCGCTTGTCAAAGATTGCTGTGAGTATGATTTTTTCAATTGACATTTCATCAAACTAAAAAAAATGCAACAGTGCTGTGTGTTACAATGGCATAACTTAATTTTATTCTGAATTAAAATGGATAAATAAAATTGAAAAAATATCGAATAAATAAAACTTAACTTGAATAAATAAAAAATCAATTTTGGATAAAATTAAGTTATGCTATTATAGCATGACTTAATTTTTATTATAATTAGCAGACTCTTCACAAAAATTTGCGAGTGTATAATTAAAATGGCAAATATTTTATTATAATAGGTGTGATATTATAATGGCTTATTTTGAAAGCATGAATTATAAAAACATACCCCGTCGTCATTTTTATACAGTAATTGCACATTTTTCGTCATATTATAAATTTTTACTGCAAACTAGAATTAAAAAATCTACAATGATTTTAAAACCATACCGCATTGATTTAAATATCATGCCATCTGAGTAAACAAGTGTCATAAAATTAGGGGTAGTCACTTCCTAAAAAAACACGCTCATAATTAAAATATATACTGAAAATTGCGCTTAATTTTTTACGGAGACTTTAAAATTACGAAACGCATATCTTAACACATACAACTTAAAACCATTGTGAAATTGTTTTACTGGTTGGTATTCCGAAATTGAAGATTAGGTCGCTCCCTACAGTTTCCTTAAGTTTGGAAAATCAGAATTTGTTATACACAATATTTCACAAGATATAACAATATAAAAATTGACTCAATGAATCTTAACTATAAAAAAAACGCTTCTAAACTGTATATTGCAAAATTCGATGCAGTAAATGAATTGCAAAATTCAATGCAGTAATAGAAAAGTATGAAAAATACAACGAAAACAAGTTTATTGTAAAACAATAATAATTTTTGAAATTAAACAATACTCTTCCCCTAAATCCTATAAAAGGTTTGCTTTAACTGCATCATGTTTCACAAAGCCTATATTACAATTTTATTATACTTTATGATAAGATGATACAAACTTCGATTCCTTACTAATCACAAAAACTGAACACTAAAGACTGGTTCATACTTATGACAAAACGTCCTTTGGATAAAGTTCATGGGACAAAAGTCCTTTTAACTTTGTCCAAAGGACAAAAACAGCATAAAAACGTCCTTTGGACTTTGTCCTTTGGACAAAGTCCAAAGGACAAAATCCGAAGGACAACGTGTTCATACTTGCTTTCCTTTGGACTTTTCCCTTAGGATTTTGTCCTTTGAACTTTATCCAACGACAAATTTTAAGTTACGTTCATACTTCGTCCAAAGGAAAAAGTCCAAAGAACGTTTTGTCATTAGTATGAACCAGCCTTTAGTATCAAATCAAATCATTAAAACCGTTCCTGAATATTCACTGCACAAAGTTTATTAGGTATACCGAACAGAAAAATACAGCATAAAAATTACTTTTTTACGTACTTAAAAAGGTTTTTTAATTATTTTAATTTATGGAATATTTTAAGAATTACCTTACCATACATAATGGGGGTTTATATTCCCTAAACGGGACGAGACGTGGACGCGCCGTTGAACGTTTTTGTACGCGCTCTTTGTTTTCAAAAAAGGGTTTTCTTAGCATGATTTATATATTACTTTTAGCGATCGTAGTTTAGGAGCTGCGATAACACCAAGAGTTACCGCGTTGCGGTCATTATTAAAAAGATCAGTAAGGTTTAGTTCGATCCTTGCTGTGAAAACTTTGTTGAAAACTTTGGCAACCCTCCAATATCGCGCTCCGGAGCTCTGCCTAATTAAAGCGAAGGTAGCTCCGAAGCTTAAGCTTACTTGGAGGTAGGCGAACTTGGAATTGACAAAGTACAAATCGGGATGCCAAAGTTGGTTGGAGATCATTTTGTCCCCGATTAAAATCGGAGCGCTACAGTTGTGTTTTAGCCGATGGTCAAACCAGGACATCGCGAGGTACATATCAACTTCGAAATCCTGAAAGAAATAAGTAAACATAATTTTGTAAAACTAAAAACAAAGGGACAAAATGCGATGTTATTCGTTGGAAATCCCGTTGCCTATTTTATAAAGACGATTGTAAATTTTCATTTTACAAATCTCCACCTATTTTTTGTAAATTACATGATAGAGGATATACGTCACGGCGAATATTGATCAGTCAGCGAAGATCAAATGACGTGGCTGCGACCAATCAGCGCACATCACTGCGCGGAGATGCTCCACCTGAATTACAAGTAAAAAAAACCTTTATCATGTATTTTACAAAAAATAGGCGGAGATTTGTAAAATAAGAATTTACAAAGGTTTTTATGAAACAGGCCCCTGGAAGAAATAAGCAAGGATGATTTGTAACAATAGGAGTTTGAAATAAGGAGGAAACATAAAACGTTATTTTTTTGAATTGTTCAAAAAAAACTGCTCATTAACGATAAAACTCTTTTGAAATATGCAAAAAATTTAAAAGGCAAATATCAAACACCGATTACTCTGGGTAAAAAAAATTATTGCGAATATTTGTGTGCGTATTTACCAGTTTTTTATTATTGGGTCGATTTTAATGTAAAAATGCTGCTTTTGTTTTAAATTATCAGTTTTAAATTAAAAATAAGACATTATTAAAAATATAAACGTGGAATATTTTTTTACTTCAAAAACTTTTAACAAATAACTAAATTAATAAATTATCTCAAACTTAAACAATAATAGTGTGCATAGTTAAACTAGTTTATTTATGCGAGGAATTTTTATGTAAAACACCAATCAATAAAACACCAAAGTTTTATGTAAAACACTAATCACTGTATGAAATAATAAGAGCGTTTTTTTACAAAAATAAACAAGTTTTAATTCAGTTTAGCTACATTTTTAGATTTATTTTTAACATATTTGATAATTAAAAAATATTTTTTTAAAGATACTGTGGATCATTCGTTAAAATTTTGGAAATTTCCACAATATAGGAATGGAGTTCGAAAGTTTAAAATCTAGAAAATCCAAAACATCAACACGGAGTTTTGAAATTCTTTCAGGTAATGTTTTGGATGATCCACATTTGGTAATGCATTATCAAATTAACGGAAAAAGGTGCATCTATTATTTATAATTTGCAATTGGATAAAAGTATATGTACCATAGTTTGGGCTTTAAATGAAGACATACTTTCAATATACAAGGCCACTCTTACATTTGTTGTTTTACCTAAATAAAATTAGATTTCACAGAACAAATTATATAAACAAAAAAAATAAATATGCGATTATTTTTATTATTGTAAGCTTAAAAATTCATAGCCGTTTTAGTAAAAATTTTAGACAATTTTTTTTACTTAGTATAGTCTATTTTTGTGGCGTCTTTTTTATTTTTGAATTTTTGTTTTAAAAGTTAAAATCTACGTACTAAGATTGATTATTTTTTTATTTGTTAAGCATTAAACTTTGTTAACATATGATTTGGGGAAATAGAACTTAAGTAAGCCAAAAAAGGGAGCTTGAAATCAGAAGTTATAGCCACTTGAAACCAATAGTTTAAAATTAACTAATATCAAATCTAAAACCTAACCAAATGCTTTTTTTTATTTTAAATTCCATTTTTTTTAATTTTCGCCCTTGTAAACTAATGTTTTTGGGCTAGTTTGTATAACACCAAAAAGACCAGTGACAAAATGAAAACGTGTTACGCTTGCGTTTAAGGCAACCTGCAATTTTTATCCTATTTTACGTCAACAAAAATTTGATTCTGGACGCACCTTTAGGATTACTTGATTTTTTAGCGGATTTAAGTACAAAAATTATAAAAATTTTTAGAATTTAAAAGTTTTTTTAAAGGGTAAAAAATATAAAAATAATTACCAAGTACTTGTCCTGGCGCTAAAAATTTATTATATAGGCTTGTGTTTCTGAGGATTGGTATTAAGCGGTCAGCTGACTCCATCCTAAAAATTAATGTAAAAAATATTATAATTGAAAAAAAAAATTTTGTCTAATATTTCCAAGTTTTGTATAAGGATATAGACAATAACAACTAACTGGTTGTGTATATAAGATTAAAGCTTCTATTACATCAAAGATTGGCAAGAAAAATTTTCACCTGCAAGAAATGGGTGAACTTTTATTATATATTTTGCTGTATAAATCAGCATAAACAGTTTAACGTTTGAAAAAAAAAACAAATAGAGACAAACATTGACATATTATTTGTTAAAGTAAATACATTTGTATTATTTGTTAAAGTAAATGCATTTGAAGGTAAATCTAACCGTTAATTATTTTTCTATATTAGCGCCTAGTTTTGTTTTAGTACCACCTCTTATAGTTTTTCCTAACTTATTTTTGCCTATGGTTTTTCAAACACTGTTCTAAAACTATTATTTTTGTTAAAATAGGTTAACTGTGTTTTTTTATAAAACACATTTAACCTATTTTAAACCTAATGCAAAACAAATTTAGGCAATAGATTTTTAGGATTCTTATTTTAGGCCAAAAACGGGCCTTAACTTGAAATGGTATTTGAAACAAAACTATAGTGGTTTTGTGACTTATACGCAGTAAAAATGACGTTAAAAATCTTTAAAACTTGTTTTTTATGGTTTTGACATTTCAGAATCTACCTTATTTCTAAATTTTTAATAGTTTTACACAATTTATTTTGTTTTTCCCTGGATAACGCTTATCAAGCAATTTTTATAACTCAAAATTTTTGTAATATAGATTAGTTTAAATTTTTTCTCAAATAATTTTATTCTAATTAGAATAATTTATAATTTTGCATAATTATATAGTCATGCAAAAAGCCATATAATTTTGACTCATCTTGTTTATATTAGGTTTTATACAATTTTTTTATTTTTTCCTTTTAAATTAAAAGTATAATCAAAATTCAAAACGATTCAGACAGATTCAGGCAGTATTTAGTATATGTAATGTTACACCCATTCTGCATTACATCAATTAAACTTTTAATTAAATTTTCAACGATTTTGTAAGTATTAAAAAACGCTAAGGTTAGTCGACGGTTTCTGGCAAACTGCCAAAAGCTTCGAACAATTACATTTTTAATTTCGCTTAAGGCTGGTTTATACTTATGAGGAAACGTCCTTTGGACCTTTTCCAAAGGATAATTTTAGAAAAGCAAAAACGTCCTTTGGACTTTTTCCATTGGACGAAGTATGAATGCTACTTGATATTTGTACTTTGGACAAGGTCCAAAGGGAAAAGTCCAAAAGACAAAAAAACTATGAATTTTGAACGTTTTGACCAAAGAACGTTTGGTCGCTGTGCGATCTTTAATTAACAAACAGGACTACTTTTTGGGAAAACATAAAAGTGGGCGACTGTGTTGGGTTTTTTTTATTTTTTGTAGTGTATGTTATTACTAACAATTAATTTAAACTATAAATATATATATTTTAAATTAAAAAGAAGTGAAATACTTATCTTAGTCTTGCTATAAACTTAAAAAAACTTTTGTAACTCACTTCGGTTTTAAACTGGAGAAGAAAAGTGATAAATTTACATACATACAAAAATGTAAAAGATACAGACTTTTTTAGGAAAAATAGTCGCATTTATTTGTTAATGGAGAAAATTCGAGGTTGAATTTTATCAGCAATATGAACTGAGTCTAAGTAATGTTACATATAATAAAAATATCCACTTGAAATTTTCATGGCATTTTTTTGTCATATATATAATATACTACCCCTCCAGGAGTCCGCCTATCCATGGTGGAAAAAAGATCATTAACGATTTTCAAACGGTAAAAAATATTTAGCGGTTTAAATTTTGCGTTGTTTTTCTTTTTCCACGTAGCGACGTAGGTACTTACGTTTCAAACAAAAATATGTGGCCGAAAAATTAAGAGCCAAAATTAGCTATACTACCCCTCCAGGAGTCCGCCTATCCATGGTGGAAAAAAGATCATTAAGGATTTTCAAAGGGTTAAATATATTTAGCGGTTTAATTTTTGCGTTGTTTTTCTTTTCCTACGTAGCGACGTAGGTACTAACTTTTCAAACAAAACTATGTGGCCGAAAAATTAAGAGCCAAAATTAGCTTTTTTTAACTTCTCTCCCAATAAATTAATCGGGCCGGCTCGGCTGCTAATTTTTGCGTCTGGTCTTTAATGTCCGATATGGATCTGTCAATTAAGCGTGCCAACCACAAAAACGCAGACAAATAAAATTTTCTCCTTCTCTCTCTGGTAGGTTTTCGAAAATATAATTGTCATCTATGTAAAAAAATATTGGATTGTTTTTTTTTCTAATCGCTTTCACACGTTTATGATGATTGTGTTTGCATATTTTGTTTTAAAAATTATATTAGAGGCCTTTATATGTTTTTTCTTGTCTTGTCTGGTGTCTTGTAATTCGACTGGCTTTTATTAAATTCCTCCACATTAGTTGAACATTTATGTAGAAAATTAGATTTATAATTAATAACCTTGTTTTCGGGATATACTTTAGAATTAATGTTACATTAATAATATTTTTAAAGCAAAAACTCTGTTTTATACAGGAAATAATTTCTGAACTGTGCAAACTGTGAATTATTGGTTTTTAAACGCGGAAAAGTCGTTAAACTAATGACAAAGTATAAGTGTCTGTTACAGATTGGTCAGCACATATTTTAAAGTTAGCTAAGCAATGAATAGTGATTTATACTACACCAACTGGGTGCTTCAACGCGGGCTAATAGGTTAAGCCTTAAAGGTGGACACTTTAGCTAATACCCTGGAACAATAAATAAAGTTGCTTTTACCGGGCAATTTTAAAGGCGGAATTTATGCAATATCTCCGAAATTGTACAGCACACTTCCCTTAATAAAAGACATTCTCTTTTATAGTTTATTGTATGTTTTTTCTTGTTAAATTTTTCTCGAGAGATTTCTAATCTTAGCATGTTCTGTTTTTGGGTTTTCATTGTTAAATTTAAAAGGGAAACAGTAAATGTTTTGTTTGAGCAAAGCGAGTTGGTTATTAGCCGGCCGCAAGTGGACAAAACGGATGGAGTGTGAAATCCAAGTTTTCAAATCATTCATCACTGTTTTGTTGAGCGATGGGGGTGTTGTGTTTGCTTTGAGATGAGCCGGACTACCTTGGGAAGAAGAAGGAATAATAATGGGAAAGGCGTTTTTGTCGCGCTCCTATGTAGCCCCGACCGAAAATTGCCTATTTGTCCTTTACTTTGTCGGCGCTGGAGTTGTGTTTTTATTCTTTGCTTTCTTAAAACGCTAGTAGTTTTTCTTCACTCGACAGGAACAACCAGCGGCTGCCAGGTTTTTTAGAAGTATGATGCCGAATAAAGCGAAGGAATGCTAAACAATTAGTTATGTTTAGCCTTTCAACCAAAAAATGGTAGGTAATTAATAGATTGGACTCGTTACCTCTAGTCACGATACATCACTGACTGTAGCGGCAAACCTTGGACGTGCACCATCGACTTTCTAAACGGCGTGGTATTTCTGAAACATCAACAAAACGGTGGTATTCGCAGGATTTATGGGAGAGTTCGCAGTTTGGCGAAGTGTTCGGTGAGATGAAAAAAGTGTTAAAATGCCCTAGTGGCTATTACAGCGCTTTAACTAGCATTTATTAGGCATCGTATTTCTAAAACATCGACGTAACGGGAGTCCTCGCAGGATCTATGGGCGGAGGTTGGCCGAGCGGTCGGCGAAATTTAGGGAGAGTTAGAAGCGTGGTGGCGGCTTTTTTCCGGAAATCCGCCGGCTGCGTGCTTTTGGCGTGTCTGGGCGGTCTGGCAGTGGCGGCAAAAGGAGTCCAGTGCGGTCTGATGGCCGTCGAAGGTGATGTTTCTTTTTGTATTTTCTTAACTATTAATTTTTGCAGTGTTTGTATTAAAATACTAATGGCGGTAAATAAAAAAAGATAAGGTACTGTACTTTCTTCTTACTTACTAAGAACAAAATGGCTTGAATTTGTCAAACATTGGTCAAAGTTTAAGAAAACAATTATGATTGTCGAATCCTAATTCATGTCATGTTACTTACTCTCTAAATTTGCTTGACTTACTTGCTTGTTACTTGCTAGAAATTACTTGCTTGTTTTGGCAGACCTGTGCACTGCCTTCCCGGGGTTTTATAGGGGGGCAATTCCAAAAAGGGGGGACACGGAGGCAATTTTTTTTAAACGGTGGGTGGGTGGGCAAGCAGAGAAGAAAGAGAAAAAAGAAGGAAAAAAAGAAAAAAACAAAAAGGCGAAATTTAAGTAAAAAAATGGCTTAAAAAGCATCGAAATAGAATAAAAACTGCAAAAATTTTGCGCTGATGACATGTAGCGCCATAATTTTGGGAATTTTTTGATTTTTGGGCGGGGGTGGGGGGGGGGGAGGAGCACAACCATGAATATTACGAGGAGGGGGTATTTCCAGACCGTACACAGGTCTGTTTTTGGCATACTTATTGGTGAAATTTTGAATCGAGAACTTATTTTTTAGCACATGAGTATTTTAAATAATGCGAGTTTAAATAGGTATCTAAAATAAAAGACAAAGGCTATGGAAAAACGTTGTACGTCTATCGCGCGAACAAAAGGGTCCATTTATTATTTTTTTAACAATTATAGCTAAAAAACCAATCCATGATACAACCATATAGATATAATATAATTATGATTTATTATAATAATGTATCAATAAGTTTTCGGTTAGCTTAGCTGGCATTGTCAGTATATACTCACTTAAATATCGTCAATGGCACGCGCAAAACATTTTTGTACCAAGTATAATTTTACTAAAAAAGTAAGTAACTGACTCATCATACATTTAAATTCCATTATCGAACCCAAACGGCCCCATTCAGACAATTTAAAACTTGCATTGCTGTGGGAAAACTACTCCGGCTAATCTTGTTATTGTTGAAAACGCGCAATCCTGTTCTGATTTCAAATTCCCACTCATCGTTAAAAACTAGCTTATTTATTAATTTGAATAGAATAAACGAATATCGGGGAACTTCGGTAGATCTAAGATGACAAACAAACAACTTCTCGCTGATTCCACGGCGGAATCGGTCACATAACGATGGATATGTAAAACTAGGTGGGTCTTGAGGGATTAGAACTTTTTTTGGTCGGCAAGATTAAAAAATGGAAGGACTTCAATTTATAAAATTTTTCTTGCCTTTCGCTTCGCTCAACGCTCAATTGTTTCTTTGTTTTTTTTTTATTAAAATTTAAAATTATAACTTTTTAGGTTTGGAATGGTTCTTTTAATTTTTTGGCGGTTAGCTTAATTTTGCAACGAATTTTTATGGGAGTATAAAAATAAGTTGTTTTTATTACCTAAATGTTTTAAACGTTTTTTTTTAATATTTTGTCTCCCGTTAAAAATTGTAGTGATTTCTGTAATTCTGGTATGACGGGACGGACCACTGATATACTCCCACGTCCCACCCGCTTTAGGTTACTAAAAAAATTTAAACTCTGGGATTCCATCTTTAAAAAATGTTTGCGCTGCGCTCTGCTCAATTGTTGAGGTGTTTTTTTAAAAATTTTAATCCCGTATTATGGACGAAAAGTTTTCGAAATTTAATTGTGTAAAGACCACATCTGCTAACAAAGATGTTTTTTTTTCAATAACGACCTCATATTTTAAATTACGCGAATTAGAGCGTAGACAACGTGTAAAAAACGCCTAACGATCTGTTCTGTTTTAATTTTCCTCGCGTTTTTTTTGCGTAATTATTGGCGTGCTGTTTGTTTTCATCAGCGCTAAGATAATTTAACTTTAGAAGTAGGACTAAAGAATGAGTCATACATACTGCATAACGTTAGCTCCAATCGTACACGTTTTTTCAACTTCCGATTAATCTAATAGTAAAATTTTCAGTAGTCTAGTCTACCTTAAGTCTAGTTTAGCTAGAGTCTAATCTTCTGAGTTTACCTGTACGTGATTACTTGTGCTGGTTGGTGTTGAATGTTGATCATGCAAGATACACCAAGTGGAATCTATATACAAAGTAAATTTCGCTCGGATTTAATTTTGTTTCAGATTTTGACTCATTCTGACGTATTTAGCGAAGAGGATTTATGCGGTAGCAGTTGCGATCGGCGGAAGTGCGGCAGGTTCCAGAAGAAGGAGACAGGCCGCAAGAAACCGGGACTCGTCTTTGTTGTTTTTTATCTTTCTGGGCACGCGCGCTCGCTTCTTAACAGTCGTCGATATTATTGAGGAATTGTTGCGCTTTTTGTTTGAAGCTCTCGTTTTCTCAGGCGGCTGTGGAAAGTTTTGGCTTTTTATCACTCCGTTAGCGACTTGCTGGGTTCGGCTCCTGGGTTATACATTGTACTCTAACTTATTCGGGTTGCGTCCTCGCCCTCAGGGGGAGTTTTTTTGGTTTTGTAGTGAGAGGGTTTCGGACCCCTCAGCCGCCAACTTCGTTTTTTCCAACTGCCTCAGACGAGCTTTGTTTCTCGCCGACGGATTTTGAGACTTAGTCGGAAGATAAACTGTGACATATGTGGAAAGTGGGACAGTGATTCAGTTGAAATCAAGAGAAAATTTTAAAGCGGGATTATTGGTTTTTCTTTTTTGAGTTCCAAGACTTGGACGATATTGTAAATTTGGATATCTCTCTGAAGTTTATAAATAATTTTGGTTTTTCTTGAAAAAAAAATAGCAGTGAGAAAAAATTTCAAGGACATACAAAAATTGGCTCAGAAGTTCTTAAAATTAAACTTGCAAATCAATAAGATTTAAAAAAAACTTCCTTTGGAAATCTGAAAGGTTAATTTCTTAAATTTTATCAAAAAGAAAGCGTGGGCATCGTTGCCTCATTAAATGCTTTGCAAATTGCAACTAAATGAATTAAAAACTTACAATTCTGTAATATTTAAATAAAAATCTGTTCGGAAATATTGAAAGTGAACTTTCAAAACTATTTGGATAATAACGTGGAACGTGGTCATCATCTTTTCATCTTCCCTGTTTTGTAACTGAAGACAATACCTTAAAGCTTACTCATTGCGCAACGAAGCAGTTTTTCAGCGGAAAGATGAGATTTCCGGTTTTTTTCTCGGTGGAAGTTGTTCAATGGTACTTTAAAAAATCAACGTCGAGCTCCCGTTCAACAACCACCAAACGGCATATTCTACAGCTGTGTTTGCACTAACCGTCGCGGTTGCCGCATACGATACTACCCCGCAGAACTTTAATTCTTTACTCGAACAGCTAATAATTTTGACGAATATAACATGCGTTCTTTTGGATATGTAAGCTTAAATTAAGTAATATTTATCCGCCGAATATCTGCAAATTTTCGTCTGGAAATAAAGTAGCTGTGGTAAATGAAACTATTATCAACTTTGGCTTTTTATCCACGTTGGTGCGTTCAATTGGCCAAATTGCGTCTATTGTTATATTCAGGAATCAGTCTGTTATTGTACGGTCTTTAGCAGTTTTATTATTGCGGGTCGAAAAAAATTGTTGTTGTTAAATTATTTCCGCTTTTTTATCAAAAGTTTGTGGAAAATTCAGTTAGGTACAATCTTTATGTGCGTTTAAAATGTCGACGACATACCGGCTTAATTTCTGAGACTGTTTGATAATGTGTTGCTCAGTACATACCATTGATTATACAAATGTTTTTAGTTTAAACGTATTGCAGTTAAATTGAAATTAAGTTTTTAAAAAAATATTGACTGACATTCGTTTAGTTTTTACTAAAACCTTTTTTTAAAACACTCGTCCTTTTCATACTGACATTTTTAAGTTAAATTGGTTTAGTTGTCGTTGTCTTGAATTGTTTATGACTGACACAGTTTTGCGAGACAGTTTACAATATATTAATAAGTTTCGAAGTCTTTCTTTTAAATATTACTGTCAATTTATCTTAAGCATGTCAAATTATTTACCTCCGGCTAAGATTTTTTAATAACCAATTGCCGGGTTCCAAATGTTAGCATATTTGGTTGTATAGAAGCATTTTTTACTTAGCTTTAAAAAAGCTTTTACG
This sequence comes from Microlaimidae sp. YZB2_3, assembly GCA_030248175.1. NCBI lineage: Eukaryota > Metazoa > Nematoda > Chromadorea > Desmodorida > Microlaimidae > Microlaimidae sp. YZB2_3. Next base: position 44,489 of record JASAMX010020108.1, on the reverse strand, counting down.
CAATTTGCAGCGGATTTTTGCTTGATTTAAACTTTGACGTTAAAGTTTTATAAAACAAATAAATAACCAAGAAAGCTGCACAAAATGTGCTTTTGGGATGGTGGTTTTTTCTGACTATATGTGCACATAGTTTGGTTAAATAGGAAGAAATAAAAATATATATAATTTAGCTGTAAGTGAACGATTAATTACAAAAATGTATTTTAAGAAATAATAAAGTTTTTTAATACTATTTATTTAACTTATAGATTTTATTACTTTCTTTTATATCAAAAAAAGTAATAAAATTTTGGCTATAAACAAATTTTAATATATTTCATTTCTTTGATGACTTTTAATAAAATATTTAATATAAAATCATCACAGTCATTGGAATTTGAGTATTTTTCAATTAATTAAAAAATATATAAAAATTTTTGATTAATATTTCAATAATCAATAACACAGACCTGTGCACTGCCCCCCGGGGTTAAAACGGGGGGGGGGGGGCAATCCCAAAACGGGGGGGGGGGGCACGGGGGGGCAACTTTTTTTGAAACGGGGGGTGGGGCAATAAAACGGGGGGGGGGGCAAGCAGGGGGGAAAGAAAAAAAAAAGAGAAAAAAAGGAGAAAAAAAGAGAAAAAAAGAAGGGAAAAGGGAAAAAAGGGACAAAAAAAGCGGAAATAAGGTAAAAATAGGTCTAAAATGGCTTAAAATACATTGAAATAGGCTAAAAACTGCAAAAATTCGCGATGATGGCGTCATTATAGGTCAAAAATGGCGTCATAATTTTAGGGTACTTTTTCATTTTTTGGTGGGGGGGGGGGGGGGGCCAATAAAACGGGGTGGGGGGGGGCAAATCCTCCAATAAAACGGGGGGGGGGGCATTTTCAGACCGTGCACAGGTCTGATAACATGCTGTTTTTTAAGAGCAATAAACTTAACTTTACCATTATTCTTGTTATATACCAAAGTTTAAAATATGTTATATGGCAAATAAAGTTTTGTGAGAAATTTGTGCTATATTTCTTTTATGAGTCATGTGTAAGAACATTTTTTCTTTGTTAACGACTTTAACAAATAAAATTTATTAGGCTATTTATTAAAGCGAAGATTTGCTGAGGTATATGTCATTTGGATTGGTGGGAGTTTTAGCCACGTGCAATTTCTGCCAGATTTTTAACGATTTATAATAAACAGCGTCATTTTTTTACACGAATAGTAGACTATTGTAAAACTAGAAAAACACAAACATATATATATTTTATATATATATATATATATATATATAAATATATATATATATATATAAAAAATTGAATTTAAGAATAAAACAATTTCCAATTCCAATACTTTTTTCACAATTTTATATATTGCGGGATGATTAAAAATTGCGCGTGCTTGTAAAAAATGAAAACCGGATGCAAAATGAGTTAAGTTAAAAATTCATTGCTCCTTAAGCTGGATGGGTAATAAAACTTCTTTTTTATCTTATATTATTGCGGAATAATCAAGGAAATAGAAAATTGTTTCCGCTCTGCAGAATTATATTGGCAGCGTGGCTTGCTTGCTATATATATGTTGTCGGCATTTTTTATAATTATTTTCCGAAGAATTACTTAAAATTTTTCGTATTAAGCTTATAGCTATTGATAAATAACACGCAAAGAGCACAGAAGTTTCTGGTTTCCTTCTTTTTGTTGTTTTCTTCATTTTTTAGTAAGTTTGGAGCACTTGATCTAAGCGTATAAAAATTCCTATCTTTACTAGCTGCTAATTTATTTCCGCTAAAAATTCTATTTCAAAGAATTATATGTGTTAAGTCAGAAACAGTAGCACCCTTAGCCTAAGCTGGTATGTCTACGAAGGTTTTTCCGTTAGCTGCTTGTTCGACAAAGAAAAGTTCCTCATCATCTATGGTTTATAATTCGACAACGACGTCGCGTTTTGCGCGATCCGCCCGCGACACGGCGACCGCACGGCGCCCGGGAAATTCAACAATGGCGACTTCGTCCAGTCATTACAGAGCTACCACGTACAGCAGCTCCTACGGGGCTGGCGGTAGTTTGCTAAATGGAAGCACTTGTTCAGCCGGACGCAAGTCTTCGTCTTTTTCTTCCGATGGTATAGAATAAACATGATTTTAGTTATAATTATTGATATAAATAATATAAGAATTAATTAGTTATAATTACAGTTTATTGAATGGAAGTACTTGTTCCGCCGGCCGCAGGATTTTAGTTATAATTATTAAATTATTTAATATAAGAATTAGTTAATTGTAAATAGAGTTTATTAAATGGAAGCATAGGTGGGCACGAGGGGGGGGTAGGGGGTTATACTCCCTAAAAATCCCGATTATCGCCAACACCCCTCCCCATAGATGTTTTTGGTCGGATCCGCTATAGGGGGGTCCACCTCCGGGTGGAAGACCAAAATTTTTTAGAGGGGGGGTCCGGACTCCCCTGGTTTCTTAGGGGGGTCGACCCTGGGTGTGAAATTCAAATTTAGGGGGGAGGTCAGGGGGTCCTATATTTAAATGAAGTTTTTTAAAATCAACATTTTAAGTGTTTTTAGGTCTAATATTGAATTTTATATACTAAACATAGATGAACAAGGGGGGATCAGGGTGGGGTCCATCCCCCTCGCCTCGAAATTTTGGGCCCCCCCTAGAAAAAAATATAGGGGGGCCTCCCCTCCCCCCAAATTTTTTAATTTTTTACCCCTGACCCGCCTCTAGATTTTGAAATCTGACCCCCTCCCTTCCCTCTCGAGAAAATTTTAAGTACTTTTTCTATACTAAATTTTCTTCTAAAAACGTGAATTTTTTACACAAATTCATGTTTTTACACCTTTTTTATATCTGAATATCGCTTTTTATTCAATAAAAAGTAGTATTATCTTATAAAAAAAACTATTATTAAACCTTTAATGGTTTAAAAGTATTTTGCTTTGAATATTGGACCCCACTTGACCCCCCTCTAGGTTTTAAAATATTCCACCCTGGGTCGACCCCCCCTAGAAAGCTAGGGGGGGGGTTCAACCCCCCCCCCTAGGACCCCCCTTCTAGATTTCGAAATGTCATTTACCCGGGGTAAACACCCCCTCTGGCTTTTTGACCGTGTTCATCTATGATACTAAAACAGCCTATTTAGGCCTAAAAAGTCACTGTTTTTAACTAAAAAATCGTGTTTTTGACAGTAAATAAAAAAATTATGCATCTAAATAAGTCGGGGAGGAGTGGAGGAGGGTCAGCCTCGCTAGGGGAGAAGGTCAGGTCGGACCGCTCTCGAGCTTTAGGGGGAGGGGGGGCCTGGATTTTTTCTAAGGGGTCCAAAATTTTGGTTCTAGGGGGGATGGACCCCTCTGTCCCCCCCCTCCAAAAAAATTTTATGCCTATGCCTCTCCCCCTCCTTAAATTTGGGGGTACCCCGGACATCCCCCTAAAATATGAGAGATTCTAGTGCTTAAACCGATAAAAATGAGGTATTTGAGGTTTTCCCATAGGTTAGAAAGGGGGGGCATTATGGGGTCCACCCCCCCTAGCTTCGAAATTTTGGGACCCCTCCCCTCTAGATGAAAATCCAGGCCTTCCCTGCTCCCATTGAATTTCCGAATTTTTTACCCCTGACCGCCTTTTGGATTGGATTTTGAAATCTTACCCCCCCCCCTCCCTCCTCCTTCGGAAAATTTTAGTTACTTTTTTTATACTAAATTTTTTTCTAAAAACGTCAATTTTTAACACATATTCATGTTTTTGCACCTGTTTTACACCAAAATAACCGCTTTTTATTTAATAAAATGTAGTATTATCCTATTAAGGAACAATTATTAAAGTTATTAGGGTTTAAAACTGTTTTGCTTTGGACACCGGACCCCACCTAACCCTCCTCTAGATTTTAAAATTTCGCACCTCTGGTCGATCCCACCTAAAAAGCTAGAGGGGGTCCGGACCCCCCTGGGACCCCCCTCCTAGAATTCAAAATTCGATTTACCCCGGGTAACCACCCCCACTAGCCCGGACCGTTCTCACCTATGAATGGGTATACCCCAAAAAAATTTTTTGGGACACCCCACCCCCATAGGTGGGCAGGGGGGGTTGGGGGGGTTATACCCCCCCAAAATTTCGGATTTTGCTGACACCCCCCTTAAATTTGGGGTAGTCGGGGACACCCCCCCCCCAAATTTGCCTCCCAAAGAAAAATTTTTAAGTGTTATAAAAGGACTAAAAAATTTTTCCGCGCTTCGCGCGGAGTGTTTATTACCTTATTTCCCCGTTCATTACCTTTTATTACCTTTAAATTCCCCCGCTACGCGGGCAGTTTAAATTTCCCCGCTACGCGGGCAGTTTAAATTGGCAATTTATCTTAGTTTTTCAATTGCAAATCGATTATCCCATTCAGTAGTTAAGGCATACATGTTTAATAAAACTACTATAAACACTATTATCCTTTTTTTAACGTTTTAAACACATGTTATAAATGTATAGTATAGCTATAAAAAACCTTAAATTTTGTAATTAGTATCATTTGGAATTAAAATTTCTAGTGTATTTTAGCGCCTCAAATTATAAATTTTCTCCTCCAGGGGGCATTGTTCCCCCCGAACCCCCCTGACTGAATTTTTAAGATCACAGAAAATTATGTAGAAATTAGGTAAAAAAACAAAAATGAAATGTATGTTCACGCGATCACCAGGAGACGATTTTTACGCCGTTTTTAGTATATATTTTAAAAAATTTTCGCCTCCGGCGGCTGGGGGGACACCCCCCAGACCCCCCGACCGACGCTTCGCGTCGGCTGGCGCCGCTACGCGGCGCAGGCGGCGGCGCTTCGCGCCGCTTTGACAACGCTTTTTCTTCCCCCCCAGACCGACGCCCCTGAAATGAAATCCTGACTACGCCATTGCACATTATTATTAAAAGAATTAAAAAAATAAAATTTATAAGTTACAATAAGGTCTTATTTTAATCTTACACAGTTTTAAAGCATCTATAAGCTTGTTTTACGTTTTTTTACGCGTTTTAAGCTCATTTTAAGGCAGCGCGGAAATATTGGGTACACCGACACCCCCCTCAAAATTTGGATCTCTGCTGGAACACCCCTAAAATTTGACCCCCCCCCCTATACCCCCCCCCAAAATCCGAGAGGCTGCCCACCTATGCCCCACCCCCCCCCCCCAAATTTTGGGGGTTCCCAGAGTAGGACGACCATAATCCGAGAGGCTGCCTGTGCCTACATAGGTCACCGACCTTCGACGGCTCAGGGGGGGGGGGGGGGTCCACACCCGGGGTGTGGAGGTTTTTGACCTCCAGGGGGGGGGGTCACACCCGGGGGTTTTTTTTTTGAAAAAAAGCAGGGGGGGGGTCACACCCCGGGTACCATTTTTGACCAAAATTGACAATTTTTTGACGAAATTTGACCATTTTTTAAGCATTTTTTGGGAAATTCTAGTTCAGGGGGGGTGGTCAAAAATGGGCCTTAGGGGGGGGTCAGGGGTTCAAGGGGTCGATGGGGGGGAGGGGTCGAAAATGGGCCTTAGGGGGATCGGTCTCAGGAGGCCGTCAGGTGGGCCCCCCCCCTACGCCCCCCTTCGGTGGCCTATGTGTGCCTACTCATGAATGGAAATCAAAGTACTTGTCGATTTCTTCCGACGGTATAGAATATAATTACGTTTGTTGTTTATTATTATAATTTTGAAATTAAAATTGGAATTAATGAATTTATAATTATAGTTTTAGCAAAAGCAGCTACTCTTTTCGTCGCGGAATTGAAAATTCGGCGAAATCGTAGCATTTAACCTTTTCTGATTTAAGAAAAAACAAACGAGTCTTAACTGCGCTTATCCCGAACAGCATCCCTCTCTAGTCTGACGCCAGATCAGACAGATTTTACAATGTGTGTCAAAGACGCGATAAAAATCAGAAAGTGTTAAGATTACTTAAGAGAGAAAAGTAACTACTGCAGTAGCAGTGGTTAATCTTATAATTAATGGAAATTAAATCGATTTTAAAAAAAATGGAGATTTCTAGCGGTTGTTGGTTAAATTATTCGCCGAAATGTTTATAAATAAATAACGAAACAAATCAACGGGGTAGAAAGAAACGGACAATCGTAATCGATTTTAAAAAAAATACATCGGTTTGTATTTACTCCTAAAATTTTGTAGCTAAAATTTAAAAAAATTTTAAAAATTTCTATTCCGTATGAAAAAAAGTAAGCTGTTTAAATTTAATCCACAAACACCCTGAAAATCTCTTTCAGTTGGACTTATAAATTTTTTTACAAAATATTATGAATGGGTTAGCAATTTAAAATCAAACCAGAAATTTTTTTATAAAACAAAAACAGAACGAAAGCTAAAATCTGATTGTCAGTTCGTAATTGAACGACGCTTGGCTGGAAAAGAAAATGGAAAACTAATTTTTGAGCATAAAAGATATGTCCAACAAAACCCAGCTCTTTTTTCGATAAACTCCCCAGAGATTTGAGCTGTATATATAATGAAAAAAAAACTTCATTTCATGCTACTTTTTACTGGTAAACCTGAACTAGCTTAAAAGCGGTTTGTTTGAGAAAATTTTTTTCTACTTCTAATTTTAAAAAAAACTATTTCTACTTTTTTACGGTAGTAAAGTTAAATGTGGGAGAATATTTTAGGTATAATAAGTTGTATTAGTTGTGTAATTATACTTTTATTTTAGTCTGTAATACGATGTTTAGTTACCTATCTAGGTACTGAAAAAGTTCTTAGCACACTTTTTTTGAACGCTTTGTTGATAAAACAAAAATTATTTGGTTATCCAACAACTCGCTTATAAAGTTAAGTTGTTTTCTTAGAAGTGAAATAGGTATGAATGGAAACTAATTAAAAACTTAGGATTCGATTCATTAATACATAATTAAAAACTATATAATTTGATTAATTATCAAATAGCTGACAATACACAACGTGGCGATTGCCATGCCACCCTGGTGAAGTACAGTAAATGATCGTTGTTTTCTCAGCACATTGCCTTGACGTGAGGAGGGGCTTAGGCCTTTACTGCGTTGATGCAATACTTTTGTCTGTATTTTTTTAATACAACCAAATCTTTCACTTTATAATTAATTCGTGTTTTTTTTCAGATCAATATCAAACTCGTTTGAAAATTAAAAAATTTCAAAATTTTATTTCTCAACTCAACACAAAATTTTTTGTTGGTCAAAAACATGTCCTCCCGCGGTAAAGTGTCCAAGCAAGCGCAGGTTTAAGAACTTAATGTGAGGGAGGTCGTTAGCAAAAACATTCTTCAGAAATTTTTTGACAAATAAAGTATATAGTATGTATAAAATTCACATCATCTCCCTGTAAATCTTTCATGGACGGTGGCGCTATCAAATCCCATACCAACAGCAGTGTTGAGCGTTTAAACCCTATAGCGTTTTGGGTGGTCAGGTCAAATGGGTTTAATCATACTTAAACAATTCAGCTATGAAAAAAATATCTTGATGTTTTTAATATAACGAATAATATTGCCATAATAAATTAGTTATTTGTATGTTTGTTTATGTGTTGTTTGTTTATTTCAGCTGCCGTGTCTAGTCGTACAAATACTACGGGTACCTCTGCTCGACGCCCCGCTTCCTCGGCCGCCGGACCCGGGGCCGCCCCGGCCGCCAAGAAGGCCTCTCCGCCTTCCGGAGCGGCCTACCGGAGCTCCGGAGCCTCCAGCGGGAGCCCCTCCGTCAAATTCGGGCCGCCTAAGTCGTCAGCCGCACAGAGCAGAGTTTCCCCGCCCGCTAGAGCCACGCCAACCGGGGCAACGCCTAATGGATCCACGCCAACCGGAGCCACGCCTACGGCCAAATTGCTAAAAGAGGAACTGGAGGCCCTGAAACCTCTGCTGGGCCTGGGGGAGAGGAGGTTGCAGGCGGCCTGCCTGGCCTTGGACGCAATGACTATTACGGTTCAGAATTTGGTAAGACTCATTTCTGTCGCTGAAATGTATATAATATGTTGGCCAAAGATATGGCACCGCCAAGGTCGGTAGCTGTGAGAGTTGTTTGTTTCGTGTGTTTGCACGTCACCCGGACCCGACAGAATAATGCGAGTAATGTGCACGGTTATGTTTCGGCTACAAGTTCCAGCTTCAAGTTTTTTTGTTCTGTCATAAGCAAATGTTTTTATCTTCGTCCCGGAGCTTGGCTGAACGTTGTTGAGATTTTGGGGAATAGGTATTCGTTTAAGTTAGGGTATTTGGAAATGCTCTAACTCCTTTTTGTTTTGATATTTTAGGCTCCAAAAACAAGGAAGTAATGTAAAATTTTAAACAGTTAACTGATATTTTTTTAGTTACCCTAAATTGGGCGCATTTTCTACGGTTTATTTATTTTATTTTTTATTTATTATGTACCATGGGCCATTTATATTATTATTTACTAGTTTTTCAATTATCATTTACCAGAACTTTCCTCGCCATTGCATTGCGAAAATATTCAGCAGAAAAATTGTTATTATGTTTGAACATACGTATGATCTTGTACGTTTTGATTGTGTCGAGCTGTTCCTTGGATACCTGGCGTTTTTATGCGCTTTTATTTCGATCTTTTCGCGGTAAAGAACCTAATAATATAGTGAAACGGTTTTATTTCTAAAATTGCTGATTTTTATGCAAAATACCTACTTTCTGTTTGTTTGTATAAGTAAAACAATTGCCAATGATTTTTTCACTTGGTGCTGCTACGAAATCGGCAGCTAGACGCAACAGGGTGAACTTAAAGGTAATAAAGGTTCAATTTTTCAAACACAATTCAATTAAACTTTGGCTTCCACAAAAAATTAGAAGAGGGCACAATTACTCCTTTCCCTTTCCCCTTTTCAGTCAAGTTTTGAGTATAAATTTAGATTACTGTCATAAACACGATTTTGTAGTAAAAAATAATTTTTGTAAACCTTTTATTCCTAATTTAGCCTATTTTAGTTTATAAGATTTTGTATTAATGCTACGAATTTTCATAATTTATCAATTTTACTTGCAAAAACTTCTCTTATCCCCTCTCTAAATTCTAAATCGGTCGACCTCGGGTCAACCCACCTTCCTAGGAGGGTACGTACGACCCCCCACAGGCCACACACCTCCAACTCCACGATGCACCTAGCCTAGTTTTTAAAGAGCCAATTACACAGATTAGCTATCCACTAGTGTCGCGGTTCATGCTCACCCATGGGTATAAACAATGTTTTTTTTTCGCCAAAAAAAGCTAAAGTAAAGAAAATATTTAGTTTTATATTTTAAAATAAATGTAATAAATAAATTAAAAAATATAAAAATTTGCTAATACAATATCTGAGCTAAATTATACATGGGTAATTAAAATCTTATATTTTTTTAGATTCGAAACTCAGAAGACGATCTCAGACGAGCTAATTCCTTTTCTTCGAAAATTACCTCAGAAAGAGGTGAGTATGTATAAAAATGTATTTAATTATTACTGTAATTCATTACAGCCACGACTACCATACACCACTGGCCGAACATGTATGTGGAGTATATCGCAAAAACCTGTGTTTTTTAGTGTTTTTAGTTGTAATATAGCTCAAAGTTAACCGCCCATAGCAAAATCAAACTTTTAGGGGAGTGTCGAGGCAGTTTTGACATTTTTTAATAAGGAATAATTTGAAATTTGCAGTCGATTTTTAACTATTAAATGAATTTTCTTTTTGTTGGCGGACTGAAACCTCTCAGAATTCGCCATTTTTGCGTAGTCTACAAAATTTTTTCACGCATTCTATTTGTAATTAAGGTATAACCATAGGTGTTTTTTTGGGGGGGGGACAGAGGGGTGCACCCCCCCCCCCCTAGAGCAAAAATTTTGGACCCCCCCCTCAGAAAAATTCGGGGGCCCCCCCCCCCCCTCCCCCCAAAGCTCGAGAGCGGTCCGGCCTGACCCCTCCTAGCGAGGCTGACCCCCCGCCCCCCCCCGACCGACCAATATGGAAGTATAGTTATTTAGTTACTGTCAAAAACACGGGTTTTTAGTTAAAAACAGTGTTTAAATACACTTTTTAGGCCTAAATAGGCTGTTTTAATACATAAAATTCAATATTAGTCCTAAAAACACTTAAATTATTGAGTTAAAAAAATTTTGCTAAAAAATGGGACCCCCCTGACCCCCCCCCCTAAATTTGAAATCTCGCACCCGGGGTCGACCCCCCCCTAAAAAGCCAGGGGGGTCCGGACCCCCCCTGGACCCCCCCTAAAAAATTTTGGCCTTCCACCCGGGGGTGGACCCCCCCTAGCGGACCCGACCAAAAACACCTATGGGTATAACCCTATGAAATTGCAGGTGATAAGAGTGGGAGAGCAAGAAATAATAGTTTGTTGGAATTTCTTAAAATAATATTAAAAGCTAGTAATAATTGTGTTCGTGTAAAATCTAGTAATTATAGTGTGGAATTTTTATTAATAGTAGTGTAATACTTTTAGCAATTAATCAGTAATAATAGTGTAAAATTTCTTTAGACGAATTAAAACAATCGTTGCAAAAAGAAGAATTAGCAAAAAACCGGTTAGAAAGCGATCACGCCACTCAATTAGAATCGCTGGAGTTTGAGAAGAAAGTGGACTTGGCTAAGCTCAAGGAAGCTCGTAAGCTGGTTTTCTTATTTATTAAAAGAATATAGAAACATAAATTAAATTGGTAAAAAAGTCACTCCTGTAAAGCAGAAATAGAAAGATTATAATCCATAAAAAATTTAGCGCAAAACGTAAAATCGGTAAAAAAAACCAATGACAATAAAATAAATAAATGGTTGTAATTCTCGTTAACAAAAGAGTGTGTTAATGAATGTTTTTAGTATTGTGTAGCTTTATCGTAATCTTTTTCTAGAAGAGATATAATCTTAATTTTTTACTAGTGTGATTTTTTGCGCAGCAGACATTATTTTTATTAGCCTATAATTGTGCAGTGTTTTTAATTAAATCGTATTTTATTAGCCGGCGCTAAATTTATCCCACTGTACTAAACTTACTGTTGCTTTTAAAGTTTTACTTGAGTAAATTTTCCTTAAGAAAGAAGTTCCGCCTTCTAATTGCTTAACCTCACTTGAAATCAGTAAAGGAGAGGGTGAAAAAACAAAATGCAAAACACCCGTTGATTTTATTAGAAGGGTTTTGCTTACCGGGTAGTAACCACACGTTAGTTTATAAAAGATATTTATTTTAAATTCGCTCGTTTTTCTCAAAATGGCATGCTTGTTGGAAGTACAAAATCTCAACTACAAAAGTAAAATACATTTTATTGTAAATTAAAACAATATACGTTATAATACCGTAAATTTTAAAATTAAGACTTTTATTTTTTTAGTTTGTTTTCTTGTGTATATTTTGTTTTTTGTTGTTATTCTACTACGTGCAATGTTAAAAGCCTTGAACTGTGTAAAGTGTTATTGTGTAAAGTGCTCGGAAAGCCAACGATTTATGAATAAGTCGAGGTGCTTGTTGTTTGTGTTTTGGTTAGTTTTGGAGAAAAAAAAACACTTTTCACCAAAGGAGATTTATTTTACAGCTTTTCATATCACTGCATTTCTATAGTTCAGGCGCGATATTTATGGCTTAGTTAGCTTTTGAACTTTTGAATAATCGATATTTTATGTCAGTTAATTTAGAAGGTAAGTGGTTTAGACTCAGTGGTGTTTTGAGGAAATGAGCTAAACCGCAGAATTGTATATTAAAAAAACACACAATGAGCAGGGGTTTTTTGAAAATTTCACCGGATTTTTGATGAAAGCGAGCCAGTTGGTCCCATTTATTATATTTCAATCGATATTAACTGAGATTTAGATGAGCGTCAACCCGCCAAGGGTCGGGGGGAGGTGATTAAATCAGTCAGATTGCCTAACCTTTGCGATACACAGACGACGGTAAAACTACAACGGTGCGATTTTTTCTGGAGCTCCGGAGCTGCGCTATTTTTGCCTTACTTTCTCCTGAATAATAATTATTATTCTTTCAAAATTTTTCTAAATGTATTAAACTTGTTTAAAATAATTTAAAATATGAATGAAGTAACTTAAAAATTATTTCAAGATTAAATAAGGTTTAGATTATTCTTTAAAGAAACCGAGCTCCGGGGTTTCTTCCGCTTGAAATCGTCGTAGTTTTACTTTTAGAGCGGGTCAAAACCTCTTAAAAGAATATTAATGTCGTCCTTGACGTAGCCCACCTCTGAACTTACTAAATTACGTGTAAAAAGTTAATTTTGTATTTGTTGGAATTAAAATCAAAAAATATTTATTAATGATATTTTAAAAAAATTATAAAATACAAAAGTGTACCCTTTCAGTTTTCCGAAAATTTTCTCGTTTCAAATTGGAAAACTGATTGACCTCTAAAATTGCGAAAACGAAAAATCTAACGCGCGTATTGACACCTTTTTAACAGCAATTAAATGGCGATTAATATCAATTTGTTTACGCGTTTTTGAGTCCGTTGTAATTCCTGAGAACGAAAGTTATTGTAAGAATATGGTAGTGTTGTTTGTCCGTTAGGGATTTCTGTCAGTTCTGTTTGGGGCGACAGCACTATAAATTATGAAATGACTGTTTTTAGAATAATCATAATGTGAAAGATGTCTTTAAAGTATAAAGATTTAATTTATATGTTTATATATATATATATGTTTGTATTTAAATACTTCATAATGTAAAAGACTCTTGGGTTATGTTACAACACAAACGAAAATCTAAAATTTTAAATTCAATAATTTCCGAAGCTTGTTTTTAGAAATATTTAATTTTTCGAAAATAAAATTTTCCATGACTGTTTTTACAAATGCTCAAAAATACACATATACCCACAAAAAGGGGCGATTCTAATATTAGACTCGGGAAAGCTCCGTATGTAAGGCAAAATCGCCAGCCGATTCCATTATTGTAAACCACAAATAAATGTGTATTTAAAATAAATTTATAGAAGTGCTGCCCCAAATAGAAACTTTTAGAAATTTCAAACTCGCAAAAACATCTAATAGCGGAATCAGTATTGACCGTCATTGCGCAGTCTTTTCTTGTTTAACGGCTACTTCTGGACATCTAAGAAAATAGCGGAAGCAAACACAAAAATCTGGACTTATTCTGAACTAAAAAAATATCGGAAGCGCCAGCAGGAATGTTCGGCTTGGGTTTTTGGACCTGGTTTCTGATGGGGGCCCTGAATTGGTCGGACGTTCGTCAGGTTACCCTGGCCGTGGCCGCCTTCGGGCTCGGCAAAAGCGGGTATTCGTTCCGGAAATAGGATTCTAAACGAAATATTCTTATCAGTCAGCTATTCTTGCTAAAAGAAACGCTTTATTTTTTATAGGACTATGATTTGGGTATATAGCTTTTTGCCATGGTTTTGAAAGCTGTCGGTGAATTAGCTTAACTGCGTGTTATTTTATTTGCCGTTAGATTTTACTAAAAAATTGTCTTCGATCAATTACGCCATTGTCTTTTGAATTTTAACACAGTGAGAGTTATTATTCATTGGACGATGCTTATGCTTAAATACTCACTGCTTAAAAATGATTTTATTTAATCAAGAGATTGGTTTAAGAAGGAAATTCATATCAGTAGAGTTGGAACCAAACCATAACCATTTGTTGCTATCATCATAATAATTATCGTTATCATCGATAATACTTAGCGAGAATAAAATAAACTATTTTACCAGTTTTATAATGCGCATTCTTTTTGTGCAAACTAAGGTTTGAAAAAATTTGACTTTAGGGTTTAGCTTGCTCCTTAAGAATACTGTCCCTTGCTTATAAGAACAAAAACATACTTACCGCTTTGCACAATTTTATCAGATTCCTTGGTGCAATGCTGACTGTACTTTTATCGAAAGTTCTCATTTAAAACACTAAGGAAGTTGTTTATGTTGTTAGGTCAGACAACGTTATGAAGAAGTTTTCCCTTAGTGTATCTTTTAACTTTTAAATTGACATAATTAATATCAGTTTTGCTTTTTCAAAAAAATAATTATTTTAAACAATGTAGGATTGTATGTAAAAATAAAGGTTAATGATTTATTGAAATCAATAAACGTTTCATCAAACCATAGTCGTCATCGTCATCATCAGTAAAAATCTAAAATATTTTCGACGAGTTTGATGTTGATTACATTTGCATATCTTATAGTGCAAGATATACCCATAATGTATAAGTTAATTTGTGGCCTATACAAAAACAAACAAACACAAGCAAGAGCTTTTGCGACCTATTCGTGGAACTTTGAATTGAGCTCCGAGCGACTTTGCACAGAGCCAACACCCGCTGCGCCCTGGGCTCATTCGTCGGGTGGATTGGAGCGGTTGTGGTGGCCGGGAGTAGTTTTGGTGAAATTGCTGGCCTTACTCACTTTGTTTTTAGTGTCCAGCGCCCACGAGCAGCAGTTGAAATCCTGCAGGGAAAATGCGGAAAAGGAGGTAAGTGTGTTATTTTGCAATACTTTATTTATTAAGCGGACGTGAAGCAGTAAGGTGATTGATAGGTGTGCGTCTCAGGCGTTTGGGGGCTTTGTTGTTTGTTTCAAAAAAAATGGCAAACACGAGAGGATTTAGCTCAGGGAGCGTGTGAAAGGTGGTAGTGGTCCCGGTATTTTAGGCATTCCAGGCTTACTGATCATGCAACTAACAATAAAAGCACATATTTATAAATTAGTATTTTTACTGTTTCAATGGTGTGTTTCAGTTCTTAGGTTGCTGTAGTTATAAAATATTCTTAACAATTCCATGATTGTTCCAGTTTATTGTTACTACTATTCTGCAACCGATTTGCCTTATGAAGCACATTAAAGTTTTTTGAATCAAAATGGTAACACAATATTGAACTCTACTAACAAAATGGAAAATAAAGCAAAATATTTTTCAAAATTTTTTAAACATACCTATGTATCTAATTTAATTTTTTTTAAATGACATAATTTATAAAACTAGAGAATTTATATTATGCAGGTGTAAAGGTCTACCAACGTTGGATCTAATATAAAAATTGTTTTAACTCATTTGAGCATAGTCAACATAATGACATCTAAAATATTGGCTAAAACCCCTTGCCTTCGTCCCGTGGTCGCTAAACGCCGTTTCATACCCGCATCCGAGGCAATTTTTTTTCTCTCGGAGAGTGATCTTCCCTGATTGGTCAGCCAAAGAAAAGAAACTGAGATTATTTTGCGTTTATGGATTTTAAGATAAAGTGATTCGAAAGTTAAAACAGTGCAAGTTTTACATTAAGTCACTTAAATCTTTAAAAACGTAAAACTGTTAAAAAATTTCTACAAATTGAAATGAGGATTTTCGTAATTTATAAGCTTAAAAATTCTTTAAATCTGTGCACAAAACAAATGTGGCAGACGCGTTTAAAACTTTAAGTTAGTCAAATAAACAGGACGAAGCTCTAGATTTCTTTCTGTTTTTAAAGATGTATCCTAAAAATACTCTTAAATAATGTATCGTCGATATTAAATTAAAATTTGTAACGATTCATTAAAAAAGTACATTACGATAGTTTATTTTAAAGCTCGTTTTAACAGTGAAATGCATTGATATATATTTTTACAGGTATTTTAATAAGTCTTAATGTGTTTTTTGCGCGCACTGTTTGTGTTGTGTTTTGCATTGAACAGCAAATTAAGAAGAACTTTAAAAACAAACAAACAAAAAAACTACTAGATACTGTAATAACTTAATATAAAATTATTTATATCTCTATAAAATTCCATACGGCAAATACAACCGTTCCATATGAACTTGCAGCAGAAAATAGGAAAATTTGGTCTGAGCCTTCAAAGAGGAGCTCCAGAGAAGAGCTCCGCTTTTCATGTAGCGCCGGTGCTCTGGAACACTGCTTTAGTTTTGGTACTGTTTTTATAAATATTTAAAGAGTAATGTCATAAATTATTTGTCAAAAAATTTTAAAAAAAATTGTTTTTAGGCTTGAAAATGTAAATAAAATAGTTTCAAGTTCAAACAAGCTTTAAATTGCGCATTTCCAAGGCGGAGCTCTTAAAATTGCCGGAGCTCTGGAGCATTTTTTGATTAGTTTAATGCCATTTTTTAGACTCTAAAGCGTGCGTAAATAAAGATAAAACGAAAAACACAATATTTAAGTTAAAATTTATAATCAATATTTTTTATCAAAAAAACATTTTTAAGTGGAAAAAATTATAGTATGCGTGAAATAAAGCCTAGAATACTAGATGAAAACCATTTTTAATAGAATTATGGTTAAGATATAATCTGTCTGACTTCGTAAATTTGTATAAGAGAAATTGTGCGGTGATGACGCATTTAAAAAAAAAACAAATTAGAGCGCATAAATCTTTTAAATTTTTACCTTTACAGAAAATATACAAAAACTATTTAACTTTTACCCTTTAAAAAATTGAATTTTTGTTCAAAATTGAGTAATCTGAAAATTAATTGTTAAAATTTGGCATTAATCTTTATTTTTAACCATTTTTACTGAAGAATTTAACTGATTTTGTTGTTAAATAGTCGATTTAATTCTACAAATCAACCAGGTCAGCTAGGTTTGATTTGCTGATAACAAATAAACACAATAAACACAATAAACATATAAAAATATAAGATTATAGTTTTAGTAACAACAGTGAACAGTCCGATACGATACTGAATCAAATGGTAAAATCAAAAACCAGCGAACGCAAAATTAAACTTAGCTTTTTTTCTCAGTTGACCAATCAGAGAATACCTCGGAGAAGGGAGAGAAGGTTGCCTCGGATGCGGGTATGAAACGGCGTTTAGCGTCCCGGTCTTAGATGAGATAAAAATACAATACAATTTAAGAATAAATAGGTTTAAAATGGCTTAAAATGCATTAAAATAGGTTCAAAACTGTAAAAAAAAGTTGCAATGATGATGGCTTCATAATAGGTCAAAAATGGCGCCATAATTTTTGGTCATTTTTTCATTTTTGGGCGGGTGGAGGGCAGCCACTAATACCTGGGATGGAGGGGCATTTCCAGACCGTGCACAGGTCGAAATGGTGTCAATTTTTTTTAGAAATTGTCACTTCTTGCCAGTCACAATGAAAGAGTGGAAAGCTTGCAGAGGGACTCCGAGGCCGAGAAACATGTCCTGCGAGAACAGTTGGCCCAACAGAAAAGTAAAACCTTAGTATTTATTTTTATTTTGTTCTAATACTAGTCTTTTTTAATCATTTTGCGGAAATATATTTTGCTGTTTGTCCAACAGCAGGGGAATCCTGTGCTAATGAAACCCAAACCACTAATTTAGGCTTGTACTATTTTGAATCAGTATGACGGTACCACGTTTTTAACCCTACCTGATTAGGGTAATAGAGTTATGACATGCTGCTGTTTCGTAAAAGTTATGAGCATTCGACTTTTTTGTAAAAGGTCGTTCTTTGTAAATTTACGTAGTTTCTTTGTAACTTTTGAAATTCAAGAAAAAACGACGGTACCCTGATTTTTGTCAGCGGAAATTCAATTGGTTTAATTTTTTAATTTGGTCAAGGCGAGAATTTGAAAAGACGGCGGTTAAAAAGATCTTTGGGTTTAATATTAAACAAAGTACATTTGTTTTTGTTAAATCAACTCAGTCAATGTTTGGCACTAGGAGTTACAAAACAAAAAAACCCTGACAATTACAAAGAATAAGCCTAAAAAATAGGAGTGCCCTAATTAGGACAGTAAATTTTACCCTTTTTAGCCCTGCACGGGAAATTGTGGGGCGACTGGCGTTGACGGAAGAGGAATTTAGTTAGAAATCTGCGCTAATTAGAGCTCATTAAGGTTCTAAATAAAAAGTGCTAGTTAACTTGTGTGCCTTAATTAGGGCAGTAAATGCTACCCTTTTTAGCCCAGCACGGTAATCTGGTGGAGCGACTGGCGCTGATGGAAGAGGATGCCCTGGCTGCGGAGAGAAAGTACGGCGCCCTGGAAGCCGAACATTCTGAAACGGATCAGAAGCTGAAGAGGCTGGAAGACGCCTACGCCCGCCTCCAAGAATCCCTGTCCAAGAGTGCCGACGCCCGAGTCAAGGTAAGCAGTATAACTCCCGTTGTTATAATGTTTCAGAAGATTTACGGGGTATAAATAGAAGTGTTTTTGTAAAGTCAACGAGTGGCAGTTTGGTTTAAGATGTCGGGCAAGTCTGTGGTTGCATAATAACTGCTGTCGAGAAGATGGACATCCTAGTATAATGATTACTGGTAGTGTTAAGTAAACGGAATTTGAGTCTAGCACATTAGTCCTTGAGGTAAACACAGGAGATTTGCGGTTTTCTGCGATAAGTGTTTACACGGTTTCATTTCCAGTGTTAGGCGGATCTACAAAAAGTCAACACAATTTTTTTGCTAAACGCACTGCTAAAAGTTGTTATTGGTTTTTGACTAGATATTTTAATGTTTCAAATTAAGGTAATAACAGATTTTCTATTAGGCTAAATTGATTATATTTTTTCCTTTAGCTGCTTTCCAATCCTGAATCCTCATCGATAAAAATAATTCGAAAAGTAAGCAAACAAACAAAATGCCAGGTAAAATAGGCTAAACCTGGGAAGACCTCACAAAAATAACCCACTCAAAAATTAAAGTAGCAAACCGTCAGAAAGAAATTGTAAATTGTTGGATTTTTCAGGACTTGGCGAAGGAAAGGGACGACTACCGGGTGCTGATGGAGGAGAAGGCGGAGCAATGCCGAGACTTCAGCCGACAGCTGATGACCGCCCAGATCAAACTGGCCGAGATCCCCCGCCTTCAGTCTCAGATCGCCTCCCAGCAGCTGAGGATAGAAGCACAAGAGGCGGCATTAAACGAGTGGAGGAATCATGAGAGGTACTTCTGTTGTCGTAGGGGCGCCACCTACCAGATTTTTTTGTAAAGGGGGCTATACTATAGATTGCCAGCCTCCCGACCCGAACCCAACCGCCCAAATTTGGAAATATACCGAGATTTTTTGGAAGGGGTATTCCTGAAATACCCCAATTTTAGCGTTTTAAATACTAGAACTACCAAAACTTAAGGGGTGTGTCCACGGCTCCCCCCAATTTTTAGGAAACTGTCGACAGTTTCGCGTGGGGGTATAACCCTCCTAATCACCCCCTGACAACCTTTGAAGTATCCTGCCCGTTAAATTATAAATTTGTTTGTCTGTTTGTAGCTATAACTCCGGGTCTTCAGTCTGAATTACAACAGGAACGGTTACATTTTGTACTCTATTATAGGTCCCAAGAGATGGAAAACTTAAATCTAAAAGAAACCCTCCGAGTGAAAGACGAGATGTCCCAGTCCGTTTGTATGGAAAACGAACAGTTAAAATACCAGATAGAGGAGCTGGGCCGGACCGTCCCCCGGGTGGCGCGCCGGGCCAGGTCCGCCTACTCCGAATCTGAGGGAGGATACGATCAGGTGGGATTCATTTCTTTTATTTATTTATTTATGCATAGTTTTATTTTAATAATTCTGCAATCTGACTCTGGCTGTAATAACGAGTGCGTGGTTTGTGACAGTTCATAAATTAATATAAAACAAACAAACTAATAAAAAAATTTATGATTTATCACCATACAAATAAATAAAAACAGAAAATAAAAATATATAATTGTTTTAGCCTCACCCTAGTTCCGCCCAGCGATCCAACTCGGCTAGACATTCAGACCCGATGACCCGCTCCTTGGTGACCGATTTTGACGATTCTCTTCAGAGCAGAGCCAAGTTTATGAAAACGTTGTGCCAAGAGCCGATAGGGTAAGGGTGATATTTCTCGAAGCTCCGGAGCTTTGTATTTTTCAAAACTTATTTAAAAATTAAAAGTAATTTTAAATAATGCGGTTAAATACTAACAATGAAAACATGTGTCAAGATTAAACAAACATTATATTACTGATCCAAGAGTGAAGCTCCGGAGCTCCGCCGTTACAGTTGATAAGAGCTACGAAGTATGATTTTGGGAATACGAGAACATCATAAGAGTAATGTTTATTTCCTGACAATTAACAAAATAAAATAATATTATACTTCTGAAAAGGTTATTTCGAACTTATTGGGTCCGAGTTTATTTCAAAAAACATTTAGAACGAACAAAATTATTATGAAACATTTTTGGTGGATTAAAGAAAGCCGTTGCTCACCGATTACATTTTTTCAAAAAAAAAGGTTAATTAAAAGGAAAAATTTTAAAAACTCAACAAGTAAGACATGATTTAAATTTAAAAATAATTTAGTTTTAATTTAATTTAGAGAGGAGGAGAGTCCAGCGGCGATGCCGCCAAAACAGCAGCCGATGGCCAGATTTCATAATTTATTTATAATCTGTTTTAGTTTTAATTTAATTATAATTTAGTTTTAATTTAATTTAGGGAGGAGGAGAGTCCAACGGCACTGCCACCAAAACAACAGCCGACGGCTAGATCCCGGCCGTCCAAAATCGCCCAGCCCTCCGCCGCCGCCAAGCGTCACTCCAAGAATTTCGGCGGCGGGGGAATTACGGACAGCGGAATTTCCTCAACTCATTCGGAACTCAACGGGGCATCCCCCCTCAGTAGCCCCAGGAAAAGCGGGACGGAATGATGGAAATGAACATCCGAGGAGAGGAGGGGTGTGGGAATCGACCCCGCCAACCAGGTTCTAACCGCCCTTCGGTAAAGACAGTCTAGAAGACAGAATGTGTTTGGATTCGGCAAAGGCGTCGGTTTTTTTAAGATTGCGTCCAGTTTTGTTGTAAAGTTGGGAATGGGTTATGATCGGTATAAAATACACGAGATTGTGGCTTTTTTTTGTTCGGAAGCTAAAGCACAAATACTCTGCATATACATAATGAGTCAAAATCCTGAGTTTTTTATCAGTATAAAATGTACTAGGACTGTGACTTTTTTAACTTAAAAGATTGGAAATATTATAAATGAAATAAGTCAAGTAGCAAAGATTTTATATTGATGCGATGTGACTCATTCTGTCCTGTGGATATGTTAGCTACTGTCCGTTGTCGTTACTGCGGTTGAAACGGCGTGCTAATTCGCGTAAAATTCACGTGACGCGCGATACTCTAAAAAAATGAAAGTGATAGCTTACAAATTACGCATTGAGTAAAAAGCGTGAACGCGTCAAAACCACTAAAATACCAAATCTTATCGCTATAGCTTTTCGCTTTCTGCCGCAGTACTGAGAAACGGGGATAACCCGGATATATAGTTCGGTATTCTTTTGGACTCGGTTTTAGAATTAAGCTGACTTTATTGGGACGCAATCAAAACAGAAGTTTTTAATGGATTTGCAGTTTTTCGGAATGATCGGGTGATATTTTATTTTAAAATATTTTTTTTGTTTTATAATCGTCGAGTTTCCTTATGTTTTATTAGCGGTTCGGTGAAAATAAGACGGTATAGGCGGTTTAAACCGTCGTAAGCAATTTTATTGTGTTTTTGATTAAATTTACTGAGGATTTGTACCATTTCAAAGTCTCCGACGTATGTCTGGCGTTCACCGTTGTACGGTCGTTGCAGTCTACGATTTTAACTAATAAAAAATCGCATCTATACCTCTAACGATCTAAAGTCGACCCGGTCAGCTTTGTAACACGGGGTTTGCTGCCGTGTGATGCTTTGCTGCCGTGTGATGCTGTTATATTATTAGAGATATTCCTATCCTTCAATATTGTGTTCCTTAATTCTGAAAAGCGTTATTTTGGAGCTTCAGATAACATTAGAAATTAAGCTTCCGTCGCAGTGAGTCGCCTCCGCCTGTCACAGAGCTGACTAAGGTATTATTTTGTCTAAAAGGTATTAAAAATGTGATTTTGAATTTAAAAATCGTAGATCAATAGGAAACTTAAATGACTAGTAACCATATTGTTTTCCGCAAATAAATCATCGGGGCGTGATGTGGATGTCCATGTCCTGCTTTTGAGTTAATTTTTTGAATAAATAGAAATAATTTCGTTTTTCAACAAAAAAATATTGTAATTAAAATTTTTTTTGAAAACTTACTATAAAACGTTATTAGTGTAGTTCTAGGAATGCAATTTATATAACTCAAAACGTATTTAGATTTGAGGGTAAAAACTTAAAATCGGTTTGCGGTCATTTATGATTCCTAAATGTTGGCAGGCAAAATATTGTTGTGTATCAGTTTATCTCAGGGGTTTTAATAACTCTGTAGCATGCGAATAATCAAGAACAGTAGCTGTATGAGCTATGATTTTTTATATTTTAGTAAAAATATTGCCATTTCTTAAATATTATGTTTTTTTTTATTTTTCGGTTAGCCAAATAATTTTAGTGAAATGTAGTGGAGAGAATAATATAGAATAAGACTTGGGGAGTGTAACATACCACCCCATGTATTGGAAGCTATTGATTCTTGGCCACACATGTACTTTATGCATTTGCCAGTGTTTGCAAATTTCAGCAAAGTAGCCCAAACAGTGCTTCTGTGATTTTGTGTTTTAAATTGTTTATGTGCGTTTTTAACTTTTTTAAAATCGTTTATAAAGATCTGCATTATTCTAAGTTTGGAAATAAAATAGAATATTTTGTGTGTCCATTATACATACAGTGAGCTAAACACAGAATGTTAAAGATTTTAAAATTAGAAAAAATAATGGCGTACAGGGACGTAGCCAGGGGGGGCGGGGGGGGGGGCGGCCCCCCCCCCCCCCCCCCCCGAAACGGTCGGACAGGAGGAAAAATAAGGATAGTGATTGGGCGGGGGGGGGGGGCGGCCGCCCCCCCCCCGAAATGGTCGCCAGACAGTAAAATTTGGGGGTTTTCATATGCTAAAAATTCAAAATTTTCTAGCGCCTCGCTAATCGCTCGGCGCCAAACTTTAAAATAATTTTAGTACTCCAATGGACCCCCAAAAACCAAAAATTTGTTCCATTAGCATTGGCTCGGATTTTTTTCATATAGGTAGGTACCCTAGAAAACATGGAGCCGAGATGCTGCTCATGTGCTTTGGTTTACAATGTGGGTTTAGCCAAGGGGTCTGAAACTAACGTTTCTAAATTCCTTTTTTGTAAAATCCAGGCTCTGTCAATGTGTGCTTATGTAATTTTTAACTAAGAAAACATGTTTTTACCGCTAAAAACATTAGATAATAGGTTATTAGGCCAAAAACAGTGTATTATACAGCTTTATCTACGTTTATCCCTGCTTTTTTAACGTTTTCAAAAATTAAGGGGGGGGGCTCCGCCCCCCCCCCAAAATTTCGGGGGGAGCCCCACCCCCGAAATTTTTTTTGTACTAAAATCCGCCCCCCCCCCAAAAATGAAACTCTGGCTACGTCCCTGATGGCGTAAAATATATTAGAATGATATGTGTATTACTAAACAGCGATTAATATCAATGGTGATAAGCACTTTATTCCTCTACGATAGAATTTTAAAGACCATCAAATGGAGGTTATTATTCGTGATTTGCGGCTATTATGTTTGTTTCGTGGGAATCAAAAGTGGGAAGAGCTAACTACGTTCATTTAGATCTTTTTTTTCTGGGTGCTTATTGGATGAAAGTGATTCAGTAGTTTATATTGCGTTATAATTCTGTAGAAATCTTTAACACTTGAACAATTTCTGTTTTTATGGAAGAGTTTTTTACAATCTTGGCGCTGCAAAAATTGTACATTCTAAAAAAATAGTGTTGTTCATAAGAAGAATTTTACAATTTTAAAATGGTTAAAAAAATTCTTTGTAATTTTTAATGCAACAGTGTATTATCAATTTATGTCTAGTATAATTTGCAAACCATTGATCGACCTACCAGTCACGACCGACCTACCAAGGCGATGGTATGGCCTACCATGCCACGATCGACCTACCATGGCATAAAAAACTTAATCCAATGACACACCACGAAATTAAAATTTGTCATAACTATAAATAATTTTATTTTCTCAAAAACTAAAAAAATGATAGTAATAAAATAGAAATCAAAAAATCAATAATGTACTATGTTAATCTTCTTCCTGTATCTAAAACTAAAAAGATAACCACAGAAAAAATAAAAAATGTGGAGGATGCTGGCAAAAACACTATAATAATTAATATTTGGTTCTCAAAACGAGTCATAACTTGTACAATATTGCAGCAATTTTAAACACCAAACAACCATTTTATTGTATATTATAGACGCATCCCCCTTAATTAAGCTCCCACAAAAATCAATAAAGTACTATCTTAAAATTAAAGTATGTCCGAGTTTCGAAAACAAAATTAGGTGCGTTTTCTAAATTTAGTTGCTCATTTTTAAACGCGCCCCTGAAAATATAAAAAATCGGTTAAAAAATTTTATAAAAAAATAACATTTAAAATACAAGTTGCAATTAATCCCTTGCTCGCAAAAGCAGTCATAACTTGTGCAAAATTTAGGTGATTTTAAAAACCAACCTATGATTTATTTATTTATCAGAATTTAATAATTTACCAGCTGTTATTAGTATTTTACAATCCCAATTACAAAAAAAAAACAACAGCCAATAAAATATGAAATTTTGATAACACCACTTTGTTTTTCGTTTAAATACAAACAGAATGATAGGTTAGTTTTTAAAATCACCTTAATATTGCACAAGTTATAACTGCTTTTGCTAGCAAAAAATTAATTGCAATATGTATTTTAAGTATTTATTATTTTTTTATAAAAATTGTTATTTTTTTATAAAAATTGTTTACCGATTTTTTTATATTTTCAGGAGCGTGTATCAAAAATGCGCTCTTAACTTTCGCAAACGCACTTAACTTTCTTTTTGAGACCCAGGGCATACTTAAACATAGTAATTTTTGTATTTTTACTGCGGGCGGAACTTGGTTAAGGGAGGGCGTCTATAACGGAAAATACTATGTTTCAGGAAATATATTTTTGTGTTTTTGGAATTTATTAATTTTCATATAAAAAACTAAAATATTACACAAATCTAAGACGAAGTATTAACGCTTCGTAGTTAACCGCTCATCATTTAAGTATATCCGGCACCCAGCACGATATTACTGTAATGAAACGGTGTTGTGCGGTTTTGTGATAATTATCGTGCTGGGATCCGGCTATTGACACTTCGTAGTTAAACCGCTCACCATGTAAGTATATCTGGCACCCAGCACGATATTTACTGTAATTAAACGGTGATGTGCGGTTTTACAGTAATTACCGTGCTGAATGCCGGCTATACTTATATGTTAAATGGAAAGATGAGCGGTTTAACTACGATGTGTTTATACTTAAATGTAAAATGATATGAAAAAATGAGCGGTTTAACTACAATGTGTTTATATTGCTTCTTAAAGGTGCGGTATACTAAATCATGGTGTATTTTTTTTCGCTTGGTTTTTGGTATCAATCGATGCGTCAGGTTTCACTGAGTAAAAAATTCTATTACAAAAAAAATTAATTTTCAGCGGTTGTCTAGATATTATCGCTTGATTATTCCATCGGTTTTTTTTGCCGCTCAACCAGCCAAATAACAGTAAATATGTACGCCGGATGAGAAATTAAAACAACGCCTGCCCATATTGAACTAAACTCAAAATACATCAAATCATTTATTTAAAATAAAACATTATAACTGGAATATAATAAATAAAAAGACACAGAAATTAGTATAATTAAAAACTTTGTGTATTTTCATAACAAAATTTGCATATAATATATCTTAAATACATCTGAATTTTTACGAGAAAGAATACGTTTACAAAGTCCAACGTAAGCAAACAAAACACACCGTGGCTAGTGTTTGGTAAAAAACCAAAATTATTTGGAATAACCAAGCGATATTCTTGCTAATATCTGGACAACCGCTAAAAATTAATTTTTTTTGTAATACAATTTTTTACTCAGTGAAACCTGACGCATCGATTGATACCAAAATCCAATCGAAAAAAACGCGCCATGATTTAGTATACCGCACCTTTAAAATACAATTAAATTGGTGTTTTTTGGTTTTTTTGATTGCATTAATATTACACAAGTTATGACTGTTTTAAGAGCCAAAAATTAATTTTCCATGTGTTTTTGCAACATTTCTTATTGATGCGTCGTAGTTAGACCGCTTATCATTTAAGTATAGGCACCTTGCACTGGAACTCGGTTTATACATAAAGTATGCAATATACATAAGCGTCACCATAATGGATAATTACCGTATCTCCTACTTATCTTTCGTAGTATGCAGATCAACCGATCAAACTTTCGCGCGCTTTTGATCGGTTGATCTGCATACTACGAAAGATAAGTAGGAGATACGGTAATTATCCATTACGGTGACGCTTATGTATATTGCATACTTCATGTATAAACCGAGTTCCAGTGCAAGGTGCCTATATCCAGCATCCACATTTACAATAATTATACGGTGATGTGCGGTTTTTTAAATTATTATCGCGCAGAATGACAGATATACTTACATGTTAAACGAAAAAATGAGCGGTTCAACTAAATGTGTTTATGGTTTAATGAAAAAAATTCTTGTGTATTTTTTTAAATTTTCAGATCCGTGCTAGAAAAATGCGTAGAGTAACTGACTTAATTTCGGCCACCTTTTTTTATTTTTTTGAATATGTTTTTTTTTTATTTTTTCAATCAACCCAAGATTTAATCTAAAATTCAAACGACAGCTATTTCTGTTATTTCAGTCCAAAATTTAAAAATTTCTGTTACACTTAAAGATCAGTAGAGGTTTAAATTTTTTTTATAATAGCCGAAATTAAGGCGCGAGCCATTAATTTCGGCCACCTAGAAAAAACTGGCTATAACTATTGCCAAAACAAACAATAAAAATTTTTAAAGGTAGCAAATTTATCTTTAGGTATTGTTCTTGGTACATATAACTTAATTTTTTCCCGTTTGATAACTTTAATAGTTATTAGCAAGACTTTAAATAATATTTCAAAACCTTAAAAAAAACAAGTTTTAATAACCAGTATTTTTTGTTGAATTTTTGTTTGGCTTAAAAAAACGTCAAAAAAAGGCAAACGAGCGAAAAAAATTCTTTATCATGGGTGGCGCGGGAGCGCCACGGGGCGATTTAGCCCCGTGGCGCCGCGCCAACCATTATTAAAGAACGTGGGTAAATTTTGAAATTCAGAACCTTCTTCTTCTTATTATTATTATTATTATTATTATTATATTATTATTATTATTATTATTATTATTATTATTATTCCAACGCTCCATCCTTAAAAGCGATATTCCTTATTCGTTACTGATTGATCAAAAATAAACATGGGCTCATTAGAAAGAAGAAGGAATTACGCAACTTTCTTAGGAAGCACTTTTTTGATTTAGGTCCTTGTTATCAATTTATTGATCAAAATAAAAAATTTGAAAAACAAACAAATAAAAACTCCCAACCGCACAATAACAGCCTTTTGGCAACAATAAGGATTGTACAGAGCAGACAACCAACATCCCCTCATAAAAACCGCACAAAAAAAGCAGACGGGTTTTAATTGGTGGGAGAAACGGAACCAAATCCCAGCGCCATCTGCTTCACCCGCGCGGAAATCGGCGAATACAACAAAGTACTTTTTTTAACCGGTACTCTACATGCCCCTGTGCTATGCGTTCTAGAACTGTTCGGAACAGTTCTAGAACCTGTTCCGAACAGTTCTAGAACCTGTTCCGAACAGTTCTAGAACAGTTCTAGGACTGATTTGCAGTTCTCAAAATCAAAAAATAAATAAAACTCCGCAAATGTATTTAAACACATAAAACAACGGAAATACACAATAAAATCACGTGATAAGTGTTGGAAAATGTTTCGGTGACTTTTATAATGCACCAAAGTACAACTTCGGCATTTTCAAATGCCGAATTTCTCACAAATTTAGAACTGTTTAGAACTTCTCACAAATTTAGAACTGTTCGGAACAGTTCTAAAACTGTTCCGAACAGTTTAAACTGTTTAGAACTTCTCACAAATTTAGAACTGTTCGGAACAGTTTTAAAACTGTTCCGAACAGTTCTAGAACTGGACCGGTTGAGTACGGGTTAATTCTTGCATTACTGATAACAAAATTAATTCAAAGCTTTATTTATTAAAAAATAATAATAAGCGTCCGTGGCGCGGGAGCGCCACGCGCCGGTACTCTCTTAAATTTTTATCGCCTAAAAATGGCAGACTATATTCAGCCACCATTGATTCTGCCAAACCGGCAGAGAGTTTTCCCAAAAATGGCAGACTAAAGTTCACCAAATTTAAAATCCTAAAAAATACGCCGCCATCTTTTTTTGTTCATCGCGTGTCGATTGTTGTTAAGTTATTGGTATTTTTATTAATAATTAGAATAAAAAAAGAGAAATTTTTTAAGGTATGTTTTCTTTCTTTACACGTTTTTTCACGTATTTTAATATTTTTGTGCTTTAATTTTGCTGTTTTATAAATAAAGATGTCTATTTCTCTACATTTTCAAAAATTGAAATTCCCCTCTGTCAAAAATTACGATTTTATCTCTGTAAATTTTATTTCTTTTAAGGAACCGTACAAAAAGTCCACAAAATAATTGACACCAGGCTAAATTTACGATAAAGGGGTATAAATTGACCAATAAGTTGTGTTAATTGACCATGAAAATAATGCGTTTGCAATATTTTTGTTAAATTTTAATTCATAGATGACATAAATGAAACCTATTGATTTGAATTTTAGCTTGATTTTAAAGCTAGGGTTGCTCAGGAAACCGTAACACCTTTGTTTGCATGTTTTTATTAATGAAGAAAATTATTTGAAAATTTGCTTTGCAAACGCATTTCTGCATTTCATGTTTAATTAACACTCTTTGATGGTTTATCTTGCAATGACTAATTAACAACTTCTATGATCAATTTGCACGTAACTCTTTATAAAGTACCATATATTTGCAACCAAAAAGTGTGTAATTTATCTCAGAATGTGTTGCACAGGTTGAACAGTGTTGCAAACTAGCGTTTTCACGTG
The DNA here is from genome assembly GCA_030248175.1 of Microlaimidae sp. YZB2_3. Lineage (NCBI taxonomy): Eukaryota > Metazoa > Nematoda > Chromadorea > Desmodorida > Microlaimidae > Microlaimidae sp. YZB2_3. Next base: position 15,582 of record JASAMX010020108.1, on the reverse strand, counting down.
AATTTGTTTCTAATTCCTAAATTTATAAGCGATAAGTAATTTTTTCACGTGAATTCCACGAATTACAAATTTGTTTCGTTTAAAATGGTATAATAATTATTATTAGTCAAATTTACTTATTTATTAATCTGATCCCAAAAATATCACTCTCAAATAATTTTACCATGTGATTACCCATTTTGGCACACCCATCACTACCCCCGAAAAATTCCATTGGGATTAGCGTGATTTATTGATCAAAACGAGTACAAACACAACGCATTAGTCCCAATGGAATTTTTTGGGGAGAAGTGATGGGTTTGCCAAAATGGGAGATCACAAGCTCCAAATTTAAATTGCTAAGAGTGCCGCCATTTTTTGGCATCAGATTGAGTAATTTTGTTTAATTTTAATTTTTATTCCTTATTTAAACAAAATATGAAATGTTCAGTTGTATTCTCGTTACACAATTACTTAACGTTTTTAATATTTTTGTGCTTTTAATTTTGAAACTGTTTCACGTGAAAACATTTCTATTTCTTTACATTTTCAAATATTGACATATTCCTATGTGATAAATTACACACTTTTCTTTGGTTGTAAATTTTATTGTCTTTTAAGGAACCTTATAAAAATTACGTGCAAATTGATCAATTGAGACCAGTTGTTAAATTTAGATCATTGCGTGATAAACCGTCAAATAAGTTGTGTTAATTAAACATGAAATATACAAAATGGCATTTGCAAAGCAAAATTTCAAATAAATTTCTTTCATTAATGAAACATGCAGAAACAAAAAAGTGTTACGGTTTTCCTGAGCAACCCTAGCTTTAAAATCAAGCTAAAATTCAAATCAATAGGTTTTATTTATATTCATCTATGAATTAAAATTTAACATAAATATTGCAAACGCATTATTTTCATGGTCAGATTAACACAACTTATTTGTCAATTTATACCCTTTATATTAAATTTAGCCTGGTGTCAATTATTTTACGGACTTTTTGTACGGTTCCTTAAAAGAAATAAACTTTACAAGGAGTGAAATCATTAATTTTTGACACCTAGGAAAATTTCATTTTTTGAAAATGTAGAGAAATTGACGTCTTTTATATAAAACAGCAAAATTAAAGCACAAAAATATTAATAATCGTTAAAAAACGTGTAAAGAAAGAAAACATACCTTAAAAAATTTATCTTTTTTTATTCAATAATTAATAAAAATACCAATAACTTAACAATCAATAAACCTACCAGATGAACAAGAAAGATGGCGGCATATTTTTAGGATTTTAAATTTGGTGAACTTTTGTCTGCCATTTTTGGGAATACTTCTCTGCCGGTTTGGCAGAATCGATGGTGGCTGAATATAAGTATGCCATTTTTAGGCGATAAAAATTTAAGAGAGTTTTGGCCCAAGAAATCAAAGCATCAGTTGCGCGCTGTAATATAGAATTTTCATCAGTTTTGGATTTAGCTTTATAAAGCTTGACGTCATCTGCAAATAACTTGCAGGTGACGTCGGTTAACTCAGTGGGTAAATCATTTATAAATAAAATAAACAGATAAGGGTCCAAGTATCGAACCTTGGGAACACCTGAAATAACATCAATTTCTGCCGATTTGAGTTTCCTATTACTACTTTTTGTTTACGATTGCTTAAAAAAGATGTTATCCATTTTAATAAGTTTCCACATATTCCGTAGGATTTTAATTTCGAAATAAGTTTATTATGACACACACTGTCAAACGCCCGGCTAAAGTCAAAATACACTATATCCACAACCAAACCATTATTAACGGCCTGAATCCAACCATTAACCGATTCCAATAGTTGGAAACAGGTGAATCGTTTTCTGAGAAAACCATGCTGCTCCTTACTTATTAAGTTTTGGTTTTTCAAATATGTAAAAAGTTGCTCATATACACAATCAACCCAAGATTTGGTTTAAAAATCAAACGACAGCTATTTTTGTTATTTTCCATTGCAAAATTCTAAAATTTCTGTTACACTAAAAGATCAGTGGAAGGTTAAAGTTTTTTTTATAGTGGCTGAAATTAAGGCCCGAGCCATTAACTTCAGCCACCTGGAAAAAACTGGCTATAACTATTGCCAAAATGAACAATAAAAATTTTTAAAGGTTGCAAATTTATCCTTAGGTATTGTTCTTGGTACATATAACTTAATTTTCCCCGTTTGCAAACTTTAATAGTTATTAGCAAGACTTTAAATAAATATGTCAAAACCTAAAAAAAACAAGTTTTAATAACTTGTATTTTTGTTGAATTTTTGTTTGATTTAAAAAAACGTCAAAAAAGTCAAACCATCAAAAAAATTTTTAAAAATAGGGTAATACGATGATATTTGAAAACAGCAAAAAACGGCAGGTTCTTTCACATAAATTTTAAGGTGTCCGAAATTAACGGAATCTTAAAATTCCCAGTTAGTTAAACGCATTGCAAAGTGATTTCGAAAAAAATATCAAAACATGAAAATTAACTGTGTTGAGCCTTAAATAGAAGTTATTTTAATGTTATATAGTGCTTCGTTCTAAATTTGATGCAGTTTAAACACAAAGCAAAAATTAAGAAAATTACAAAAAAATCATTTTTTGTATGAAAATATTGATAATGCAGAATCACACGAATAAAACACTTTGCACAAGCACTTTATTCAACATTCATCCAGGTACTTTTGTGCTAGTTCTTTTGTATTTTAAAAATAAACCAATTTTTTAACACCCTAAATTGGTGGCCGAAATTAACCCTGGCCGAAATTAAGTCAGTTACCCTATAGTTTACCCTATCATATGTTTTTGTTAACAAATTTTTTCTCATTAGAAACTTTTAGGTAATTTTGGTGTTCGTTTTTACTAATATCATGCAAAATATTGTCGAGATCTTTCTGTACATTCTAAATTTCAACGTAATTCTTGACACTATTCTTAAATCTTTTTTTAATACAAGTTTTTTTTTTACATAATTTGATAATATTGTTAAACCTATTAGTATTGGAAAAATTTTAAATAACGTAAAATCAAATCATTACTAAAATTTTATCATTAGGATAGTTTTAATAAAATTCAGTGCATTTTTCCAGTTTTTATTGATATAACTGAATACAACAACAAGATGCTGAATTTTATTGAACTGGAATCCGAAATAGTTTTTCAAATATTTATGTACACCGTCAGCGCCGGAAAATTTGGTGTCTCACTAAAAAAAAGGGCCGAGTTCTAGTCGACAAGCCAAAAACGTCAAAATTATCGTAACCACAAAGAAGATCCAAACTACAGAACTTGCGAAAGAAGAAAATAAATTGATAAAAAGTGAAGTTGGTTAACTGAAATTTACAATTGCACTGTAACTGTAGGCGGAAAGTTTTCTAAATTTTACAATTAATAGCCTTGTAAGAAGGGAGAATTTTTCCGCTAAAAATATCATTTTTGTAGTGTTTTGAATCCAGATCCCACTTGAAGTTTTTATCTATGAGTTTCTTTTTTAATTTTGAAATTTCGGGGGCGATTGGCAATTTCGAGACTTTTTGGGATGTGTTCCGTTGGATTCTCACGGAGAATCGCAACAGTTAATCTTACAAATGTACACAAAGGCCTCGAGCAGATTTGAAAATAATTTGTATACGACCGGAAAAATTGAGAAAGCAAAAAAATGTACAATCAGCTGTTTTTTAGAACAATTGTTTTATGTTTATGTTGTTTTTGTTGTATTATGCTCGTGTTTTTTTTCGTTAACCAACGTCATATAGAAATTATTTTTAGATCTTCTCGAGACCTTTGTGTACATTAAATTAACCGTCGTGATTCTCCATAGACACATCTCCCCCGTCCACTATGTTCATCTATGTCCTGAATCTCAAAAAATTTTCGAAAAGTTTTAAAAGTTAGGTACGCGTTTTTACCAGAAAATTAAAAAAATACGTAGGAATTTTTTTTAGAAACAAAACAAATACTTATAATACATTATACAATTAATTTTTCGTTTGCCAAAGCAGTCATAACTTGTCCAATATCGAAGTAATTTTAAAAAATCAAAAAATATCAATTTATTTGTTTTTAAACGACAAGCGGTGTTATTAAAATATTATATTATGTTGACGCCTCGTAGTTAAACCGCTCATAATGTAACTATATCCGGCACCCAGCACGATATTAATTATATTTATACGGTGATGTTAGGTTTTACAGTAATAACCGTGCTAAGATTCCGGATATACTTTGCATGTTAAATGAAAAAAATGAGAGGTTTAACTACGATGTGTTTATTCATTTTTAATTTTATTTTGTAATTTTATTAATTATAAGATGTTAAACACGAAAAAATATAAAAATCTAAAAGCATTGTTGTATTGTTTATTAAAATAAAATTAAAATGACTGTTTAGTTTTTTAATTGTATCAATATTGCAAAAAGTATGACTGCTTTTCCGAACGAAAGATTGATGCAAAGTGTATTTCAATGTAAGTATTTTTATAACAATTTTTTTCATTTTCAAGTACGCGTTTCAAAAACGCAATATTTTGAGCGAAATTAGAGACTTTGGCCCCGTTGCACCATAGCTACCTAAATTAAGTAGGATACTTAAGTAGCTGTGAATGTGTATAAAATGTATATTCATGGCCACTTTAAATAGTCTACTTAACTTACTTATGGTACAACCGGGCCTTCACTCTATCTGACAGCTTGGAATGACTATTTAATCTTTGGAGAAAACGGGTCTTAAATCAGCCACGTCTAGTTTGCTTTTAAACACATTTTTGTTAAACGAAGCACGAACTTTTTATCACTACTTACGTTGATTTTATTCCCAAACTATTTAACTTAACTTATTTACAACTTCTTTACATTTATGTCATACTTTATTTTTATGAAGGATTACGACGGAAATTAGAATGTGCAGAAGTAACCTTTTCTTGAGCACAGAAATTATAATACGATCGTTAAGTAAATTTAAGTACTCACATTAGCCCTTTGGAATTTTTTCGTCCAAAAAATCACTGCAAATCCGCAGAATGGATTCCGCGTCAGTGCTGCACTGTGAGAAACGCCGCGTCCACCGCCCGATCGGGGCGGCAACACTGAGCCCCGGAGTCTCTTTTGCGGATTTGTAGCGAAAAGAATCCCAAAGGGTTAATAAATCAATGTAAGCTTATTAGTAGGTACTCATGTTGTAGTTGAATGAAATGGTGTAGATCTTTAAAATGAGTATTATCAGGATTATATAACACAAGAATGTCCGACTGTACACTAAATTTTTGACCAAAGTTTTGCGAGATAAGTCGCACTTTCGAAATCGTGTGCGACTTTTTTCGCAAAAATCCGCCATTTTCTGCTAGTTTTCCCGCACTGCGATTTTTAACACAGTGTTAATTTTCTTGCAGTGCGGACTGCGACTTCTTTCGCACTCTATGCTGCTTTTTTCGCACTGCGATTATTTTCGCATTGCGAGTCTGGATGCACAACAAAAAAAAAACAAAGCAGAGCGAAAATTTTGTGTTTAAATGAGCATGTCGTTTTTTTACCTTAAGATGTTAAAACTTTTTAGTTTTAATAAAATAAAGTAACTTTCCAACGTTTTAAAATTAAATAAAACAAGTTTCACAGTGTTTTACTTCATTGAAAATGACTACCAGCGTTTGTATTTTTTTTGTTGCGCAGCCAAACTCGCAGTGCGAAAATAATCGCAGTGCGAATAAAGCAGTATAGAGTGCAAAAGAAGTCCCAGTCCCTACTGCGAGAAAACTAACACTGTGATAAAAATCGCAGCGCGAGAAAACTAGCAGAAAATGGCGGATTTTTGGAGAGAAAAGTGGCATACAAATTCGAAAGTGAGGCTTTTCGTCGCAAAATTTTGGTCAAAGAATTTAGTTTACAGTCGGGACATTATCTTGAGTTATATATTCTTGATATTAGTAAGGGTATTTTGCTTGTAAAAGTGGTAAAACTATAAAGACTGGTTTATACTTCGTTCTATAAAGAAAAACTATAAAAACTGGTTAAGACTTTATATTTATACTTTTTTACTGTCCAAAGTAGTTTTTAAGCTTCGTTCGTACTTCGTCCAAAGGACGTCCAAAATATAGTTTTAACGACAAATCTAAAAAAAAAGTCCAAAAAACAATTTTGGAAATACCAAAGTTTAGTCCTTTGGAAAATTAGTTGTCCTTTAAATAGCCAAAACAAAGTTGAATATTTTAACTTGCGTTTTGGAGGTTTTCCTTAAACAGTATTTAAAAAAAGCGTTCATACTTTCGGCCAAAAGACAATCCTCCGAAATTATCTAAAAAATACCTTTCAGTTGTGCAATGAATAACTTCGGCTTGTCCACAAGTCCTGTGGACTTGTCTTTTCGACACTTTGAACGAAGTATGAATAGATTTTAAAACTACCTTTGGACTTTTTTTGTATATACAAACGAAACTTTATAGTATTTTAAAGGTGCAGTTCAAAGTCAAACTTTTTATCTTCGATTTTGATGATTTTTTGGCAAACTATTTTTCTGCTTCAAATGGTGCAGTTTTCTGCACCGATCGCGGCAAACCCAAATTTTCATACCACAGCGTGGCATTAGCGACAATCCTGCATCATAATTGATCTGAATTTAAAATGTTTGCATCTGTATAATTATTACATTTCTGTGGATTTTTTTACGTATTTGATGTTTTTTGGTAAACTTTTAGGCTATTCATGTGTACCTTTTTTATATGGAATTGTTTTTATTGAGCACCTATATTACAGAAAGCAACGGATAAAAGGCAAGCAAAACTTTAAATAAAAAGGAGCAGTTACATTGCATATCTTAATCAAAGCACAAGCTTTATCAATTGTCTTTTTTAGTTTTAAAATATGCTAAATATAAAAAAAACACATAAATAAATAGACCACAAAATATTGTCTTGTACAATTAATTCTTAAATAAGCATAATTTTAGGGTAATAGTAAAAAAAGTTGCATAAAACGTACATAAATACAACAGATTCATTAATGAGTATTAAAACTAATTATATACATACAAATAGTAAGTTTACCGAGAACTGTTGTGGGAGCTCAGGAACTCTGCTCTATTTTTGTGCTATTTTTTTTAAATTGAAAATAATCTTAATATTTTTAAAAATTTTTTCCAACTAGATTTTTTTTCTTCAAAAGTTATTAAACACGTTAACAATATTTCAAAAACTGGCTAAAATAACTTAAACCGTATTGAAGGTAATTTAATCAACTTTTGATTAATTGCGGTTAGCTAAATAAGTTTCATTTATTTGTCCCAAAAGTGATTTTTTTCTATCTTCTATGATTTCAATTATATTAACTTGGCACTGGCAATTGCAGAAGCCTCAGTTTGTTGATTTGGTGCAGAATTTTTTTAAACAGTAAAAATCATTTTCTTCAGTAGGCAAAGGCAAAGAAACAATTTTAGAAGAAAGGCATTCTTTTCTTTGAACTACTTATTTGTATCAAACTAGTTCCGAAGCTTGTTAGACTAATAGGCTGAGCGTCTGAGTATGATATTTGGGGGTTGGAATAAAACTAAAGAGTGAATGTGAAAGTGAGGTAAATATTTAAAAAACCTAAAAGAGACATAGTACGTACAATGGACCCCTTAGTTTTTTTTTTACACAAACCCTTTAGATTTTTATAACAAAAATCGTTTGGCTGATAAGATATGTCATCTTTGTCTGATGAGTTTAATTTTATAACGAAAAGGTAAAATGGTTTGATTAAAAGAAATTCAAATTAATTTTTTTCTCTTTTATTTGGGCGTCAGTCTGGGGGAGAGGGAGAAAAAGTGTTGTCAAAGCGGCGCGAGCGCTGCCGCCTGCGCCGCGTAGCGGCGCCAGCTGACGCGAAGCGTCGGCCGGGAGGTAGGGGGAGTCTCCCTTCAGCCGCCAGAGGCGAAAAATTTTTAAAATATATACTAAAAAGGCTTAAAAATCGTCTCTTGGTGATCGCGTGAACATACCTTTTACTTTTGTTTTTTTACCTAATTTCTACATAATTTTCTGTGATCTTAAAAATTTAGTCAGGGGGTTGGGGGGAACAATGCACCCAGGAGGATAAAATTTATAATTTGAGGCGCTAAAATACACTAGAAATCTTAATCCAAATGATAGGTAATTACAAAATTTAAGGTTTTTTATAGCTATACTATACATTTATAAAATGTGTTTAAAAAAATAACTAAAAAAGATAATAATGTTTTTCTATAGTAGTTTTATTAAACATGTATGCCTTAACTACTGAATAGGATAATCGATTTGAAATTGAAAAACTAAGATAAATTGCCAATTTAAACTGCCCGCGTAGCAGGGAAATTTAAACTGCCCGCGTAGCAGGGGAATTTAAAGGTAATAAAAGGTAATAAACGGGAAAATAAGGTAATAAACACTCCGGGCGAAGCGCGGAAAAATTTTTTAGTCCTTTTATAACACTTAAAAATTTTTCTTTGGGAGGCGAATTTGGGGGGGGGTGTCCCCGACTACCCCAAATTTAAGGGGGGGTGTCAGCAAAATCCGAAATTTTGGGGGGGGTATACCCCCCCAACCCCCCCCTGCCCACCTATGCAACCAAGTCCCAAGCATCCAAACTTTTTTATCCGAAATAACTGTTGCAAAAAAGACAATTTCACATCATTTTTGCTTGCTTATAAAAAAATATGACGCCCAAATAAAAGAGAAAAAAAATTAATTTGAATTTCTTTTAATCAAACCATTTTACCTTTTCGTTATAAAATTAAACTCATCAGACAAAGATGACATATCTTATCAGCCAAACGATTTTTGTTATAAAAATCTAAAGGGTTTGTGTAAAAAAAACTAAGGGGTCCATTGTACGTACTATGTCTCTTTTAGGTTTTTTAAATATTTACCTCACTTTCACATTCACTCTTTAGTTTTATTCCAACCCCCAAATATCATACTCAGACGCTCAGCCTATTTAGTCTAACAAGCTTCGGAACTCAGCTCCACAAATAAGTAGTTCAAAAGAAAGAATGCCTTTCTTCGAAATTGTCTTCTTCGCCTTCGCCTACTGAAGAAAATGATTTTTACTGTTTAAAAAAATTCTGCACCAAATCAACAAACTGAGGCTTCTGCAATTGCCAGTGCCAAGTTAATATAATTGAAATCATAGAAGATAGAAAAAAATCACTTTTGGGACAAATAAATGAAACTTATTTAGCTAACCGCAATTAATCAAAAGTTGATTAAATTACCTTCAATACGGTTTAAGTTATTTTAGCCAGTTTTTGAAATATTGTTAACGTGTTTAATAACTTTTGAAGAAAAAAAATCTAGTTGGAAAAAATTTTTAAAAATATTAAGATTATTTTCAATTTAAAAAAATAGCACAAAAATAGAGCAGAGTTCCTGAGCTCCCAACAGTTCTCTGGTAACCCTACTATTGTATGTATATAATCAGTTTTAATACTCATTAAATGAATCTGTTGTATTTATGTACGTTTTATGCAACTTTTTTTACTATTACCCTGAAAATTATGCTTATTTAAGAATTAATTGTACAAGACAATATTTTGTGGTCTATTTATTTATGTGTTTTTTTTATATTTAGCATATTTTAAAACTAAAAAAGACAATTGATAAAGCTTGTGCTTTGATTAAAGATATGCAATGTAACTGCTCCTTTTTATTTAAAGTTTTGCTTGCCTTTTATCCGTTGCTTTCTGTAATATAGGTGCTCAATAAAAACAATTCCATATAAAAAAGGTAACACACCACAACCTAAAAGTTTACCAAAAAACATCAAATACGTAAAAAAATCCACAGAAATGTAATAATTATACAGATGCAAACATTTTAAATTCAGATCAATTATGATGCAGGATTGTCGCTAATGCCACGCTGTGGTATGAAAATTTGGGTTTGCCGCGATCGGTGCAGAAAACTGCACCATTTGAAGCAGAAAAATAGTTTGCCAAAAAATCATCAAAATCGAAGATAAAAAGTTTGACTTTGAACTGCACCTTTAAAATACTATAAAGTTTCGTTTGTATATACAAAAAAAGTCCAAAGGTAGTTTTAAAATCTATTCATACTTCGTTCAAAGTGTCGAAAAGACAAGTCCACAGGACTTGTGGACAAGCCGAAGTTATTCATTGCACAACTGAAAGGTATTTTTTAGATAATTTCGGAGGATTGTCTTTTGGCCGAAGTATGAACGCTTTTTTTAAATACTGTTTAAAGGAAGTCCAAAACGCAAGTTAAAATATTCAACTTTGTTTTGGCTATTTAAAGGACAACTAATTTTCCAAAGGACTAAACTTTGGTATTTCCAAAATTGTTTTTTGGACTTTTTTTTTAGATTTGTCGTTAAAACTATATTTTGGACGTCCTTTGGACGAAGTACGAACGAAGCTTAAAAACTACTTTGGACAGTAAGTATAAATATAAAGTCTAAACCAGTCTTTATAGTTTTACTTTATAGAACGAAGTATAAACCAGTCTTTATAGTTTTACTTTTACAAGCAAAATACCCTTACTAATATCAAGAATATATAACTCAAGAGAATGTCCGACTGTAAACTAAATTTTTGACCAAAATTTTGCGAGAAAAGCCTCACTTTCGAATTTGTATGCGACTTTTCTTGCAAAAATCCGCCATTTTCTGCTAGTTTTCTCGCGCTGCGAGTTTTAACACAGTTTTAGTTTTCTCGCAGTAGGGACTGCGACTTCTTGTGCACTCTATACTGCTTAAATCGCACTGCGATTATTTTCGCAGCGAGTTTGGCTGCGCAACAAAAAAAAATACAGACGCTGGTAGTCATTTTCAATGAAGTAAAACACTTCGAAACTTGTTTTATTTAATTTTAAAACGTTGGAAAGTTACTTTATTTTATTAAAACTAAAAAGTTTTAACATCTTAAGGTAAAAAAACGACATGCTCATTTAAACACAAAATTTTCGCTCTGCTTTGTTTTTTTTTTGTTGTGCATCCAGACTCGCAATGCGAAAATAATCGCAGTGCGAAAAAAGCAGCATAGAGTGCGAAAGAAGTCGCAGTCCGCACTGCAAGAAAATTAACACTGTGTTAAAAATCGCAGTGCGGGAAAACTAGCAGAAAATGGCGGATTTTTGCGAAAAAAGTCGCACACGATTTCGAAAGTGCGACTTATCTCGCAAAACTTTGGTCAAAAATTTAGTGTACAGTCGGACATTCTTGTGTTATATAATCCTGATAATACTCATTTTAAAGATCTACACCATTTCATTCAACTACAACATGAGTACCTACTAATAAGCTTACATTGATTTATTAACCCTTTGGGATTCTTTTCGCTACAAATCCGCAAAAGAGACTCCGGGGCTCAGTGTTGCCGCCCCGATCGGGCGGTGGACGCGGCGTTTCTCACAGTGCAGCACTGACGCGGAATCCATTCTGCGGATTTGCAGTGATTTTTTGGACGAAAAAATTCCGAAGGGCTAATGTGAGTACTTAAATTTACTTAACGATCGTATTATAATTTCTGTGCTCAAGAAAAGGTTACTTCTGCACATTCTAATTTCCGTCGTAATCCTTCATAAAAATAAAGTATGACATAAATGTAAAGAAGTTGTAAATAAGTTAAGTTAAATAGTTTGGGAATAAAATCAACGTAAGTAGTGATAAAAAGTTCGTGCTTCGTTTAACAAAAATGTGTTTAAAAGCAAACTAGACGTGGCTGATTTAAGACCCGTTTTCTCCAAAGATTAAATAGTCATTCCAAGCTGTCAGATAGAGTGAAGGCCCGGTTGTACCATAAGTAAGTTAAGTAGACTATTTAAAGTGGCCATGAATATACATTTTATACACATTCACAGCTACTTAAGTATCCTACTTAATTTAGGTAGCTATGGTGCAACGGGGCCAAAGTTTCGCTCAAAATATTGCGTTTTTGAAACGCGTACTTGAAAATGAAAAAAAATTGTTATAAAAATACTTACATTGAAATACACTTTGCATCAATCTTTCGTTCGGAAAAGCAGTCATACTTTTTGCAATATTGATACGATTAAAAAACAAAACAATCATTTTAATTTTATTTTAATAAACAATCCAACAATGCTTTTTGATTTTTATATTTTTTCGTGTTTAACATCTTATAATTAATAAAATTACAAAATAAAATTAAAAATGAATAAACACATCGTAGTTAAACCTCTCATTTTTTTCATTTAACATGCAAAGTATATACGGAATCTTAGCACGGTTATTACTGTAAAACCTAACATCACCGTATAAATATAATTAATATCGTGCTGGGTGCCGGATATAGTTACATTATGAGCGGTTTAACTAAAAGGCATCAACATAATATAATATTTTAATAACACCGCTTGTCGTTTAAAAACAAATAAATTGATATTTTTTGATTTTTTTAAAATTACTTCGATATTGGACAAGTTATGACTGCTTTTGCGACCGAAAAATTAATAGTATAATGTATTATAAGTATTTGTTTTGTTTCTAAAAAAAATTCCTACGTATTTTTTTAATTTTCTGGTAAAAACGCGTACCTAACTTTTAAAACTTTTCGAAAATTTTTTGAGATTCAGGACATAGATGAACATAGTGGACGGGGGAGATGTGTCTATGGAGAATCACGACGGTTAATTTAATGTACACAAAGGTCTCGAGAAGATCTAAAAATAATTTGTATATGACGTTGGTTAACGAAAAAAACACGATCATAATACAACGAAAACAACAAAAACATAAAACAATTTTTCTAAAAAAAACAACTGGTTGTACATTTTTTGTTTTTTTCATTTTTTCCGGTCGCATACAAATTATTTTCAATTCTGCTCGAGACCTTTGTGTACATTTAATTAACTGTCGTGATTCTCCGTAAGAATTCGAACGGAACACATCCCAAAAAGTCTCGAAATTGCCAATCGCCCCCGAAATTTCAAAATTAAAAGAAACTCATAGATAAAAACTTCAAGTGGGATCTGTATTCAAAACACTACAAAAATGATATTTTTAGCGGAAAAATTCTCCCTTCTTACAAGGCTATGAATCTAAAATTTAGAAAACTTTCCGCCTACAGTTACAGTGCAATTGTAAATTTCAGTTAACCAACTTCACTTTTTATCAATTTATTTCTTCTTTCGCAAGTTCTGTAGTTTGGATCTTCTTTGTGGTTACGATAATTTTGACGTTTTTGGCTTGTTGACTAGAACTCGGCCCTGTTCTTTAGTGACACCAAATTTTCCGGCGCTGACGGTGTACATAAATATTTGAAAAACTATTTCGGATTCAGTTCAATAAAATTCAGCAGCTTGTTGTTGTCTTCAGTTATATCAATAAAAACTGGAAAAATGCACTGAATTTTATTAAAACTATCCTAATGATAAAATTTTAGTAATGATTTGATTTTACGTTATTTAAAATTTTTCCAATACTAATAGGTTTAACAATATTATCAAATTATGTAAAAAAAAAACTTGTATTTAAAAAAAGATTTAAGAATAGTGTCAAGAATTACGTTGAAATTTAGAATGTACAGAAAGATCTCGACAATATTTTGCATGATATTAGTAAAAACGAACACCAAAATTACCTAAAAGTTTCTAATGAGAAAAAATTTGTTAACAAAAACATATGATAGGGTAAACTATAGGGTAACTGACTTAATTACGGCCAGGCTTTAATTTCGGCCACCAATTTAGGGTGTTAGAAAATTGGCCTATTTTTAAAACACAAATGAACTAGCACAAAAGTAACTGGATAAATGTTGAATAAAGTGTTTTTGCAAAGTTTTTTATTCGTGTTATTCTGCATTATCAACATTTTCATACAAAAAGTGATTTTTTTGTGATTTTCTTAAGTTTTTCTTTGTGTTTAAACTGCACAAATTTAGAACGAAGCACTATATAACCTTAAAATAACTTCTATTTAAGGCTCAACACAGTTAATTTTTATGTTTTGATATTTTTTTTTCAAAATTACTTTTCAATGCGTTTAACTAAATGCGCATTTTAAGATTCCGTTATTTCGGCCACTTTAAAATTTATGTGAAAGAACCTGCCGTTTTTGCTGTTTTAAAATATCATCGTACTACCCTATTTTTAAAGAATTTTTTTCGATGGTTTGACTTTTTTTGACGTTTTTTTAAGCCAAACAAAAATTCAACAAAAAATACAGGTTAAATATAGATTAAAACTTGTTTGTTTTAAGGTTTTGACATAATTATTTAAAGTCCTGCTAATAACTATTAAAGTTTGCAAACGGGAAAAAATTAAGTTATATGTACCAGGAACAATACCTAAGGATAAATTTGCAACCTTAAAAATTTTTATTGTTCATTTTGGCAATAGTTATAGCCAGTTTTTTCCAGGTGGCCGAAGTTAATGGTTCGCGCCTTAATTTCGGCCACTATGAAAAAAAAACTTTAACCCTCCACTGATCTTTAAGTGTAACAGAAATTTTAAAATTTTGCAATGGAATAACAAAAATAGCTGTCGTTTGATTTTTAAACCAAATCTTGGGTTGATTGTATATATGAGCAACTTTTTACATATTTGAAAAACCAAAACTTAATAAGTAAGGAGCAGCATGGTTTTCTCAGAAAACGATCCACCTGTTCCCAACTATTGGAATCGGTTAATGATTGGATTCAGGCCGTTAATAATGGTTTGGTTGTGGATATAGTGTATTTTGACTTTAGCCGGGCATTCGATAGTGTGTGTCATAATAAACTTATTTCTAAATTAAAATCCTATGGAATATGTGGAAACTTATTAAAATGGATAACATCTTTTTTAAGCAATCGTAAGCAAAAAGTAGTAATAGGAAACTCTAAATCGGCAGAAATTGATGTTATATCAGGTGTTCCCCAAGGTTCGGTACTTGGACCCTTATTGTTTATTTTATTTATAAATGATTTACCCACTGAGTTAACCGACGTCACCTGCAAGTTATTTGCAGATGACGTCAAGCTTTATAAAGCTAAATCCAAAACTGATGAAAATTCTATATTACAGCGCGCAACTGATGCTTTGATTTCTTGGGCCAATACTCTCTTAAATTTTTATCGCCTAAAAATGGCAGACTATATTCAGCCACCATTGATTCTGCCAAACCGGCAGAGAGTTTTCCCAAAAATGGCAGACTAAAGTTCACCAAATTTAAAATCCTAAAAAATACGCCGCCATCTTTTTTTGTTCATCGCGTGTCGATTGTTGTTAAGTTATTGGTATTTTTATTAATAATTAAGGAAATAAAAAAAAGAGAAATTTTTTAAGGTATGTTTTCTTTCTTTACACGTTTTTTCACGTATTTTAATATTTTGTGCTTTAATTTTGCTGCTTTTTTATAAATAAAGATGTCTATTTCTCTACATTTTCAAAAATTGAAATTCCCTCTGTCAAAAATTACTGATTTATCTGTAATTTTTATTTCTTTTAAGGAACCGTACAAAAAGTCCACAAAATAATTGACACCAGGCTAAATTTACGATAAGAGGTATAAATTGACCAATAAGTTGTGTTAATTGACCATGAAAATAATGCATTTAATATTTTGTTAAATTTTAATTCATAGATGACATCAATGAAACCTATTGATTCAGAATTTTAGCTTCAATTTAAAG
>JASAMX010020106.1:0-15866 GCA_030248175.1 Microlaimidae sp. YZB2_3 | reverse complement strand
ATGTGGTATTCTCCTTTCGTTAGGGTCGCTGTGCTAATGCAACTATTTTGCTTTCTGGGGTCTCTCGGATTATTGGGTGGGGTAGTTTCAAAATTTATTCCTCTAAGTGCGAACATTTTAAAATCTCTTAAATTTAAAAAAACTTTAGAATTCCGGTTCTTTTTTTTATTGGTATCACAAATCTTAAAAAAATATTTCCAATTTTTTCGAAATCTGCTTCCAATTTTTTAACTTTTTTTTTCAGGTGGAATTCCTGTTAGCCCTAATTTTAAAAAAAAATATTGCTGTGACAATATTCTTTAAAAAACCCTCAAACCATTTTATATCCTGCTAAGCAAATGAGCAGCTTGTATGTTTGATTGTGTGTGCTTCCGTTTGTAAAAAATTAAAAAGTAATGCCATAGAATATTCATGCGCCACCGCATGGAAAAATCAGCTATAACTTTAGACTAAATAAACTATTAAAAATAATTTTTTTTTCATATTTAATCGATGATGATTGGTGGTGTTAGTTTTGATGTCGCGTGAAGCTGAAACTTAAAACTAAATTTTTCACACTGCGGCGCATTAGATAGGAAGCGGCGCTTTACGCCACAACAAAATTAATATCATAAATCGATAGTTCATCATCGATTAGGTCTGCCCAATTTCATGTTTATTAGTCTATTTAATCTAAAGTTATAGCTGATTTTTCCACGCGGCGGCGCATAAGCTTTGAAGCGGTGCTTCACGCCAAAGCAAAAATAATATCACCAATCAATAGCCAATCATCGATTACATAGGTATACTAAATTTCATGTTGATAAGTCTGATTAGTCAAAAGTTATTTCTGTTTGCTTTACGCGGTGGCGCTTCACGCCGCATCAAAATTAATATGACCAATCGATAGCGCCTCAGCGAGTACATATGTCTACAAACTTTTATGTTTACTTGTCTTTTCAATATAAAGTTATAACTGATTCTATGTGCATAACTAAGATTACTTAGGTTTTTTTTTGGCCATCTGATGACAGTAACCGGCGAGCCACGCGAATTATTAATTTAATGGTGTGTTCTTAAAGGATTGTCATAATTCAATTGTTTAAGTAATAAGGAAGCTTTTAAAATGTTTTTTACAGACAATTTTTATAATATGTTTATATTGTATTATGGCAGAAAATTGTTTATAACAAAATCACACATTTTTTAGTTTGTGTTAAAAAATCTATATCTTTTTTTATTGTATTTTTAAACGTACCTCGGGTGATTTACAGTAAGTTTAGAAAAAACACAATCGCGGTATATATCGTATGGATTCACACCCATTGAGCCACTTCGAAACATTGTCAAAATCTTTAATATCTAAACAAAAACTTCTGTTTTATAAAATTTATAAAAACGAATTGATTTAACTTATTAAATTGAAAGCTGATTTTTTTTAACACCCCAAGTTTCGCTTTACAGTATCTCTCCAAATAAGTAATAAAGATTTGAATCTATAGTTTATTCAAAAATAATTGAGACTGGCGACAAAACGTAAAATTTGAAACGCTATAGCTCAAGAAAAACCCAACAAATCAAAACAATACTTATATCAGTGTGTAGCTTAGACTTTTGGCTATCAGTTGAAACTAGAAAAAAGTAATGTTCACCAATGATGCCATTACTACGGCCAATACGGTAAAAAAAAAACATTGGCCTCAAAAATTCAAAAAAACCTTGGCCTTTCTTTTACTGCGATGCGACATAACGCCACTTGGTAGGCTGTTAGCTCATATTTTACTGAGTTTTCCCTGAAACTTTGAGCACGATCGTTTTTTTTATGACGGTTTGAACGCGGCCGGTTTTCGCGTTTTGTTTTTTTTTTCACCGATTTTTATGAATGATTTGTATCTGGCTGATTGCGAAACTAAGAAATGCAGACGTGATAGGACCAATTAAAATTGTGCGTTTAGGACGTTAAAAAAATAAGTACGCAGATTGGTTTTTAATTTACAAAATATACAAAAAATTTACCAACTTTAGCCGCTAAAAAATTTGCGTTTAATTCAGGTTTTTTTCACCGTATTAGCCGTACTGATGGCGTCGTTGGTGAACATCACTTACTTTTTTCTCGTTTCAACTGATAGCTAAAAAGTCCAACCTACACACTAATATAAGAATCGTTTTAATTCGTTGGTTGTTTTTGAGATATAACGTTTTAAAGTTAACCATTTGTTGCAGTCTCAATCATTTTTTAACAGACTATAGTAATTCCCAGTAATATCATTTATTAAATTTTTTAAAGTTCATTTTAGCCAAAAATACCAGGTATAGAGGCAGCTGAGATAAAAACAGACGTTGTCTAATATAAGTTATTTGAGTTAAGTTTATCAATGTCCAAATGAATAAAAAAACATTGGATCTTAATTTACTTAGCTAAAGTTTTGTATCTTAACGATAGCCTTTTTGTATTTTATAGACGATTTAGTATTAGCGCAAAAGTATTTTTTGGAATTTATGATTTAATGAATCAATCAATCAATAATTTTATTAGCATCTTTTCATAGAGATGGTACTTTTCCGCTTAGCATTGATAGTTCATATATACGTGCCAAGTGACAAAAAATTTATTCAAAAATATTTTTAAGATAGTAAACCGGGATTTTTTCATGGTTTCTTTAAGTTTTTGACGACAATTTTTAAATTTTTTTGCCATTTAAATTTATATCAACAAATTTTAAATACGCTTCCTCCATATCATTCGATGTCATAATCATATGAGCCCACTCTACTTGGTTGAGGTTGGATTTAATATTATAATAATCAGCGCACGAAAATCAGGAAATACTTTTCTTTGATTTTTAATTAAATTTGTTCTAAAATTTAACTGGAAAATAAAAGAAAAATGTATAAGAATAAGAGTAGCTTTAAGCTTTATTGCAAATAATGTCATTTTGATTGAAAAATATTGTTATTGGTGATATGGGTAGGAAAATTTATAAACAGTAAAGGACCACAATCAATACATAACAGAATTTAAAAACAGTTGATGTAGTGAGTCATTGCTTGAAATAAATCGAATACTCTCATCAATTTCCGGGAAGTTAAAGTCACTAACTAAAGCAAGTGGTTGTTTACAGAAGTAAGCATGTTGTTTAATTAAGTTTAAAGAAAAAATATTTCTGTAACTCAGCTTCCCAAGAAATAAAACAAGGAGATAAATACTGACAAATAACTCGGAGGGTATTAAAACAGCCTATTACTAGCTCTGAATAAGGGTTTTTTAGTGTATGAAAGAGGGTACAATACAACTAGCGCCAATCTTATGTAGGGGGAAATTGAGAAACAGCGAGCGACTAGTACATTTTACGGTTTGAAATATTTCAAATATTTATTGGTTATTATTATTATTATTATTATATTTATTTCGTTGAAAAACAGGAAACATACATAAGCAAGTTAATACCAGGACTTCTTCCCTTCAAAATTTCTTAAATATTTCTTAATATTACAAAAGCAAAAGCATTTTTTGAGCATTTTTAGTTTTTTGCCGCTTCGTAGGTACGCTGCTGGCGCGTTTGGTTTTCACATTTTTAATGTTTCAATTACAAAAAATGCTCTATTTAAAAGTTTGGAATGGACTTTTTAAAATTATTTTTTAAATTTTGAATAATTTTACAATCAAAACATTAAGAAAACCCTATGTAGGTTGGAAATTAGTTTCAAAGCACCAATTTCAACTTTATTTTTGCTAATTCAAAATCATTGTTCACGAAAATACTATTCTAATGATGCTTTCTAACTACTGTGATGTTTAATCAAAAAACCAAAACTTAGCACAAACTGATATATTAAAGCACTTTAACCTAGTAAAAATATAATCTTGTATCAATTTTAATTAAGCATAGGTTTAAACTAAAAAAACTAAGAAAACTAAGATTTTTTCAAATTTTATTATTTTTTTGTACCCTCTCTAGTACAGTAAAAGACGCTTATTCAGAACTAGTCTATAGTATCTACTGCAATACATTGCAAACTTTGGAAATTTTTAGTAAATTTAATCATGCACAATTTAAGGCGAGTTTTAGCTAAACCCAAAGGCTGTCTGGAAGCGACATATCTACCAAGCCATGGTATTTTGCATAAAATACACGTCTTCTCTCATTTTACCTTAGGAAGAAAACAATTAGGGAAAAAAACAAATATTTTTTTTTGTCTTTTGTTTTCTCCAAAAAAATTTCTAGATTTTACCGTTAAGGGGGGGGGGTGTGTTGGGGGTGTTTGATAAACATTAAAAGAACCCCCAGGTTTAATTTTAAATTAAAAATTTATTTTGGAGCGGTGCAATGAGGGAGTAAATTTGGATGGAGATGTACATTTTATTAATAAATTCTTTAATTATTAATCAGTTCGTTCTATGGGGCATTATTTTATGGCGTATTATAATTACCATTTTATGTTTTGTGTTCAAAAATTGTAACTCGTAAAAAAATTTTTAAGTATTTTTGGCGTCTATTTTTATCTCGCCTCCTTTTACATGCAAAATCCTCTTCAAGACGTTTGTGTACATTTAAATTTCTTTAGTTATTCTGTTATAACCAGTTTGCAGTTGTTATACTTTTGTTTTGTTGTTGTGGTTTTTACTTTGACTTTAGAAATTAAGTAGTTTTGATTTTTAAATGAGTAATAATTGTTTAAATCGTCGTTACTTCGGCAAAATAAGCCACTGTCATTATAAAATACACGTGAATGTGACTCATTCTGCAGTTAACAGGGTCCTGATTTACATTTAAAATGAGTCGCAGGCACACATTTTATACAAACTCTGGCTCATTTTGCCGTAGTAACAGCGAAATATAATAACATTTTTATTGCTCACAGTGATGCGGCACCTTCCAATTGGAAAATGGGAAAAATCACAGTTTTCACCGCAACCTTGGCAGCATAAAGTTTCAATAGTATCCCAAAGTCTATAAAAAACAAATAAAAGTTTGCATTGTTATTGTAGATTTCCTACTAAATTGTAGATTATAAAGTATTTCAGTAGATTTCTAAGCAATTAAATTCCCGCTTACCAACTAAATAAAAACCTTTTTTATAGTACTGTAAAATTTCTAATAAACAAACGTCGGTTTGAATTTAAGAAATTATTTTAATTATTATAACAGTGTCTAAATGTTCGTTTGAACGTTTATATTTTTTAAATGTATTTTTAAAAATACAGGAATATACAAAAGCTATGGTTGAATTATATCTGGCTGACGCTGAAAATTAGAATGCAGACATGAAGGGACCAATTAAAATTGTGCGGTAATGACGTTTTTTTAAAAAAAACCAATAAGAACTCAGAACTTTTTTTAATTCCACCTTTTCACAAAAAATACAAAAATTAACCAACTTTAGCCCTTAAAAAATTTGCATTTAGGTTACAAATTAGGCAATTTAATAAATATTTATTAAAGTACAGTTTTTTATCTTTGTTATTAATCCGCTTTAGTGAAAAATTTTGAATGTTTTTGTTGTTAAATATTCGATTCAATACTGCAAATCTCACGGTCAGCTAGATTTTTTTTGCCTATACTATACAAGGCTCTAGAAGTATATGCACTTAAAAATAAACTCAAATATAAGTTATTACACACTAATATTTCTGAATTCGTCATTTTATTAGAAAGCATATTTAAAACAGGAAAAATCTTCTTCTGTGGGTCTGTTTCATAAAAACCTTATGTAATTCTTATGTTGCAAATCTCCGCCTATTTTTTGTAAAATACACGATAAAGGATTTTCGACTTTTAATCCAGGGAGAGTATCTCCGCGCACTGCTCTGCGCTGATTGGTCGCAAACACGTCATTTCATCTTCGCTGACGTGTAATATATCATCTATCATGTAATTTATAAAAAATAAGCGGAGAATTGTAAAATGAAAATTTTACAAACGTCTCTATGAAATAGGCCGCTGATCAAAAAGACGGTGTTTAAACAACCTTCATTAAAATGCTACACGGTTTCTTACAAAAAACTAAGTGTAAATAAATTTAACAAAAAATACAAATTCTGAAAATCATTAACGTAACTAGAAGCATTATTTTAAAAATAATATAAACTGTACTTCTGATCAATGAGACCGTGGTTATATAGAAAATTGACTAGTGTGTCAGTTAGCAAAGGATAACTAAGTATTCCGTTTCCAACTACCATTCCCTAAATTATAATTAAGTTTTTCATTGTTTTCTGTTACTTTTGTTAACAAAATTTAATTTTATTTTCATTGTGTTATAATTATTTTTTCATACCTCAAATTAAAAGTGTTTTGAAAGTAAATATGAGATTGTTTCAGTTAATCAAGAAATATTGTTTAGTATATCTTAGAAATCAAAACAGGTTCTTCTAAGTTGACATAAGGGTGCGGTATATTTAAAGGCCAACTGAGCATTCCATTTCCAACTGCAATTCCCTAAATTATAATTAAATTTCTCATCGTTTTCTATTACTTTTGTTAACAAAATTTAATTTTATTTTCATTGTGTTATAATTATTTTTTCATACCTCAAATTAAAAGTGTTTTGAAAGTAAATATGAGATTGTTTCAGTTAATCAAGAAATATTGTTTAGTATATCTTAGAAATCAAAACAGGTTCTTCTAAGTTGACATAAGGGTGCGGTATATTTAAAGGCCAACTGGGCATTCCATTTCCAACTGCAATTCCCTAAATAAATTATCTCGTTTTCTATTTTTGTAATCCTTCTTTTCTTTTTTTTTTGTTAACAAAATTTAATTTTTTTTTCTTTTTTCTTTTTATTTTCATTGTGTTATAATTATTTTTTCACAATACCTCAAATTAAAAGTGTTTTGAAAGTATATATGAGATTGTTTCAGTTAATCAAGAAATATTGTTTAATATATCTTAGAAATCAAAACAGGTTCTTCTAAGTTGACATAAGGGTGCGGTATATTTAAAGGCCAACTGAGCATTCCATTTCCAACTGCAATTCCCTAAATTATAATTAAATTTCTCACTGTTTTCTGTTATTTTTGTTGACAATTTAACTTTATTTTGTTATAAAAAATTGCTTTCACAATAAAGTAGGAATAAGAATTTATTTCCCAGCAATATGCAATAAAAAAGAATAAAGATTTTGAAGTAACGTGTCACAAAAATATTGTTACTGCAACCCAGTTGAATTAAAATAACACATAACTTAAACCAATATACATAATATTAAATATTTGTGAATATTTATGAATAATATATCACAAAAAAGTCCTTGCTCGCTAATAAAAAAAAGAGTAAAAGCTTTAAATTTAAAGCTTTTTTAGTCATTTGGAGTTCTATCATAAGTTTATTACTGCTGTAAAGACTTTTTAAAATAATATAATAAAATGGAACTAACTTGAGCTTCACTACGCAAAATTCAATTATTTGTGACTTCATTTAATTGTAAGAAATGCAGTTTCTTCAAAAACTGCATTTAATTTAGTTTCTAAACTAAAGTTTCTTTTACTTGTGATTCTATTTAATTGTAAAAACTGCAGTTTCTAGAAACTTCATTTAATTTAGTTTCTAAACTAAAATTTCTTTCATTCGTGACTCTATTTAATAGTAAGAAACGCAGTTTCTTTAGAAACTGCATTTCTTACAAGTTAATCTACAGTGTTTAATTTTTATTTTTGAAATGCCCCTAGTTATATCGTCATTTAGTACCTAAATATTCATCCGGGTATAAATTACAAAATCATTTATCATTTTAAATGTTTCAATTAAATTTATTTTATATCCAAAAATTCTAAATTTTCTAAACTAAAGCAGGTTTAATTTATCATTATATCTGTTATCATATAAATTTGCTCCTTTCTAAAACTCGTTTGGTAAATTTCCTTTGAACTTTTTCTAAAATGTATTTATCCTTTATGTATGGATTCCAAACTGGACTTGCATATTCCATGAATGGAAGAACAAAACTTAAAGACTGTGATATATATATTTTTTATAATTTGTGATTCAAAACATTTAAAAAATAAATTAATTGTTTCCAAAGCTTTGTTTGCTATTTTTTGACAATCTATAGAGAATTTTGAGTTAGTATTTATACCCCTAAATCTTTTACTAGATTAGTTTTTGGTAGTGTGTGTCGTAACGTTTAGGATTTTATATTTAACTTTATTTACAGTTAATAAATTGGGTAAAGCTTATATCGGTAAATTCTTAAAATTTTAAATGTCAGGGTTAACCTGCGCTCGGGCGGCCTTAGTCAAAACAGTTTGATATCTTGTATATGATTGATGTCTGTCTATGTTTAATGTATCTTGTAAGTGTTATGAATATACAAACGTCTTTTTAATTTATATTAAATATATTCTTGGAAATTGTCACATCTTACATGACATGGCCCAGCGAACTGTTTTTCTATCTAAACGCTTATGTTTTATTACCTGTTTTTGTAAGTGCCTGTTTGTCGGCAATTTTTTTGTATTCATCTGTTTTCCAGGCGTTTTCCGTTTGAGGTGGCCCATCAGAAGGCCTTAATTTGTTGACAATGCGGCCTACGTAAGGTCACTTTTGATTTCCATCGCTTCCGTAAGGTCACTTTTGATTTTCGCGGCCTGTTGTAAGGCCATTTACGGTTTTGCTGCCTACTAGAGTCCTTGCAGACTCTAGCACTGTCTGCTTCCTAGTTCTGCGGCCTTTAAACAACTATTTTCGATTTCCAAGGCTGTTTAAATTTTATTTGCTGTTTTCAGAGGCTACAAGCGGTCATTTCGGACCCTTTGGCTGCCTATTTTCTTGCTGATGCGCCCTGCTTATGATCGCTGCGTGCTTTTTGTGGTTGCAGATTATCCAAGTATATTTTCTATCCCAACGGCCGGTTGAAAGACCAATTTTTGATTTGCGATCTGCTTTGGGTTGTTTTGGGCATTTTTAGCCATCTTTACTATCTACGGAAGAACAACAAAAAACAATAAGACGTTTTTGTCAGAGTCAACCAGATGCCATTCAGTTTATTTTTTTTTCCTCCACAAACATGCCAATGTGACCCTCAAGAGTAAAATGTCAATTGTGCTTGTGATGAAGAAAGCATTGACAAATTATTTCAACAATCTAAACTGGGTATTCCTCAGATCTTACAATGACTAAAAATCACTGTATCTGGAATAATCATATTTGCAGAATATGGGAATGTTTTAAGTGTACAGCTGCGAATAAGACTTAAAAATTTTCGATTATCAAGTGTGATTATCAAAAAGGGAAAAGAATATTTGCACAATAAAAGGGACAAAATTTAAAGGCTGACACATGCTTATCTGGAGCTAAACTACATTGCAATTGTAAAACAGATTTTGAAACTGGTTTAGCTTATGTAAACTGTGAAAATGGTATCGAATTTTTAGCTGATTGCAATGCACGCGGAACTCAAGCAACTGCAACTTGGTGATTTTCACATTCTGATATCAATCAAATTTGAGTTGTTCAGTGGTCTGTAGGTCAAACAAAATTTAACTTGAATGGAACCCTGATTTATAAAAATGCAAATTAGCTCTCTCACGTAACTAGTTTTGTTCCGAAAAATTCATTAGCTACATATAACAATTTTTCTGTAAACTTATGGTTTTTAAATACATTATTGCTAAAGGGTTTACTAAAATGTATTTTGTATATTTTCTTATTCATTATCTTGTTATGCATTGCAATAGCTTCAAACCCGTTTATCAGTCTTTTAGTAAAAGAATTTGTTTTTTTATTACCCAAGTTACAAAATGTTATTACATATAAAAATAAAAAATCACACAACAGTTATTCTACTCATATAAATATGTTTGTTATAAATAGTTTGCAACCTGTGTAACCATAAACTGGGTATATGTTACAAATTTTGATCAACAAAATTTGGTTAATCTATAAGCTTTGTTAGCTTTTATAAATGGGCTACTATTTTTTTATTTTGTTTGGACTTGAGTGTTGTAACGTTTACAATTTTATATTTTATTTTATTAACAGTTAATAAATTGTGTAAAATTGTTTAAAGTCTAAATATAAGGCTGAACTACACTCAGGCGCCTTAGTCAAAAAAATTTCATATCTTGTAATGATTGCTGTCTATGTTTAACGTACATATTATGTTAGAGTTGTGAGCATATAAACTCCTTTTAATTTTATGATAAATATATTATTTGGGGTTTTCAAATCTTACATGACAGTTTTTTATTATTTAAGTAATAAAATTCCGCCGCTCAGTGCAAAAAAAACTACATCTGCCACCGACTTTTATGGTTACAAGCCCATGCAGACTGAAGTCAGAAAGCAAGTGGTACAAGCTAACGAAGAGGCTGTGGCTGCAAAATTCCAGCAATGCGGTTTATATAGCAAAGTTTTGGCAGGTTTTAAAAAACTTCAGGGTCGTGATTCAACCTCCCTTCCTTCCTTAAAACTAAAAAATGAATCGTTTGCCATATTTGATAAAGCAAAAGCAGAAACTCTTGCTGCCGATTTCTACAGCAAGTGGAACCATCAGGATCTTTCCCCTTTGGAATTTTCTAATGAGAATTTGCCTCTGGATCTGTTGTGAAACAAATTTACCATCGCTGAACAGCTTGCAAGTCTCAAAACTAACTGTGCTCCAAGACCTGACGGTATTCAACCAATGATGTTAAAAGCAGTTACTCCATATATTATCTCCTCTTTGATCAAGCTGACAAACAAATCACTCCACAACGGTGTGTTTCCATCCGAATGGAAGAAGGCACATGTGTCTGATATTCCTAAGAAAACTGGAAAAATCTCGGATGCTGGCTGCAGACCAATTTCCATGACACATATCATTTCACGGATCTCAGCTGAAGCTCATATGCTAGAAATCCTATAGAAATTGACAAAGGGCGAATTAAGCAACTGTCAGTACAGTTTCAGAAAAGAACGGTTTTTGTAGTTGTCTTAGCTTGAAAGTCATTCTACTATGTCCAAGTTTAAGAAATCAGCGACATCAAATGGACGTTGCCAGAGGTCGACTGCAGTCAACTTTAGATTGACCTGAGTTCTGCCTTTGATATGGTTGCACAAGAAAAGCTCCTACAAGATGTCAATGAAACAACACTTCCTAGGGCTATTGTTCATTGCTTTACAAGCTATCTAAAAGGTTGTAAATCAAAAGTATTGTTTCGCAATTGCATTTCTAAATGCAGAAATATTCATGCTGGAGTTCCTCAAAGTGCTGTCACCTCTCTGACACTTTTCAGCTTCTATCTTAGCTCAATTCCAACACCACCGGAAAACACTAAGATTGTAATTTATGCAAATGACGTTTCAGTTTTCACCTCTGGCCCTGACTCTGCTGAATTTTATATGGTTATCATCAATCACATTCCGGTGTCGTATAATAGATCTTCCCCCGTTACAGATTCCCCCCGGAAGATTTATTCTGACTTACCCCCTCAGAATATTTATTCCCCCTTTGTTAAAACATACAACAAAAATTTGCATAAAATTCCTCACATACAGGGGAAGATTTATTGTGGTGTTAACTCTAAAATAAATCTTCCTCTTGTTATAAATCATGTAACAAGTATTTGCATATCAAAAACAACATGCTTTTTTTTAAAGTAAAAATTTTGATCGCATAAAGCTGAAATGTGAAATCTAAACAAGTATAAGCAAAAGCCTATTATCAAATTTTTAACCGTTTAAAATATTAAGCAACATATGAAAAAAGTTAAAACTCGGTGAAAAATTTTGGCGGCGCGAGTAAAAAATAAATTCGGCATATTTCCAAAAAAAATCATTTCCTGATTAAAGACAAAAACTTTTTCCAAAGCCTAAGCAAAACCTAAAAATCAACCTAAACAACCAAAAAAACTTTATACCTGTTTAATGTCGAATAATTGCTGAATATGAAGAAGGTTTTTTGTTTTTATATTAAATTTTTAATTGAAAATGAAACTAAAAACATGGGTACACATATTCGAGATTTCACTTTTTTTTATTTCATTTTTTTGTCCATATATTATGTTTTAATAAAAAGTAAAAACTGAACGTAAACAATAAATTAAACACTAATTGGAAAGAAATTAAACTGGTGTCACTTTTTCATGTTTTTTTTGCTATACTTTGTTTTGAAAAATTGATAAAATATTTTGAGATATTAATTTTCTAAAAAAATATTCAGTTTATTTAATTATGGCATTTTTTTATATACTCGAACAAAACGAACTAATGCAAATGTATTCTTTTTATCTCTGAATAACGACTAAATAATAGTTACTTATTAATGTCAATGCTAACTATTTTTGGAATTAATAACAATTAAAGTTAAAGTTTATTTTTATTAAAAGACAAAATGCAAGCTATTTTTTTCTAAATGTAACATTTTAATATTCTGTTTTTTAAATAATGTTTTTAAAATTTTCCCAAACAAAATCTCGCATATCACTGTTTTAAATTTATGTAATTTTTTAGAGGAGAAAATTTATTCTGGGGTCATATGCTGAAGGATTAATCCGACTTAAAGTTAATATGAAAATAGCAATTGTCAACATACAGTAAAGATACTAGCAGTAATGAAGTTCCAGTCAAGAAGCACTGCATGCTGCGTTCCCAGCAGTATTTGTTGTCATTTTACCAACATGACCACCTCAGTTGCAAACATTTAGATATGCCTTTCAAACCTCGCGCCATAAAAGATACTATATTTGATCTCGAAGATGAATTTATGGACTATATACCAGAAACTCCACTTACGCGTGCACTTTATAAATCTATCCTCAAATCGCTTCACAAATCCAGCTTTGCTAAAGCAGTGGAGGGATACTGTCCCAATAAAATCTTGGGAGTCATGCCGCCTGCTGGAGATGACGCCAAAAGGTACCTGCCACAATAAACAAGAACTGAACGACCTTAGCGAAATTGCGCTTTGGTCACTCAAGAATTCTAAAGTCTTATGAATTCTTATGAGTCTTATGAGTCCGACAGGGACACTTATCTGCCCAAAGTGCCAGAACCCTGTTCATACAGTGCAGCATCTGTTTGAATGTCCGCCTGACCCTACACAGTTGACTACAAAAAAACCAGTTATTTGTAGATGCAATTGCAAAACTGGAACATTACATCGTGGAAAGGTTTGAAAACTGCAAGAGAGCTTACTAAGCAACCAATGTTGTATTTGTGTTTTTTAATATACAAGTGACACAGTGTGGTGCTTTTGACACAGTGTCGCACAAGTTTGTGAATTGTTTATGCGTTGTATGTGAGACAAATTTGGTATTCCTTCTGTTGTTATATACCTTTAATTTAATTGGATATTCCGCTTGTCCATCTATAATTCTTTCAACTAAAGTTGGAACGTAAATTCCTCCATAGGACTCTCCTGTTATATACAAGTCGTTATGTTTGAAGAGTGGAAAGTGTTTAAAAAACTGTTTTAGAGCTTCGTAATTCTCTGCCGAAGTCTAAAAAAGGAGTTTTTTTTATTTAAGTGTAATAATTTACATTTTGTTTCTATTCTCTATTCTTTAGGTGATACAGGGGCATAGCTGGAGTATTATGTGGAGGCAGCAAAAATGTCTTGGAGGCTGGTAGGAAGCAGGGTAAACGTTGCCAAACTGCCCCAGAGACAGATATGAGGTAGGTAGTACTGTCTCCTATACAAAAGAATATAATATTAGGAGGCACATAGAAAGCAGCTAAAACTTCTTCAGAAGCACGTAGGAAGCAGGGTTAAGGCAAGTAAGAGGCAAACTAATTACCGGTAGGAGGCAGAAAAATTTGCGATGGGCTTTTTATTTTATTGGATACAATTCTACCAAATATTTGTTACATTCTCAACTTAAAAACTACTTGGTAACTTTAAATCAAATATTCGGTGAAAATTATTTTATAATTAATAACTTTTACCAAATATTTAGTAACAATTACCAAATATTTTTCAAGATAAAACTTTAACAAACATTTGTAAAAAATCTACAAAAGATTAGAAATGTGGTAGGTAGGAAGAGGGTAAGTAGGAGACAGGTAAAAAACTTGCCTTCTCATATGAGGCATACCAATCTTACTCTCTAAATTTATTTTGTTTTTTTCACCAAAACAATTATTGTTACCTTACAATTAATAAAAAACTATTTTAATCTAAGCAAATAATTGTTACTTTTTAATCAATTCTTAATATATTTAGTTTCCCAAAAATTACTTTGTTAAAAAATTTACAAATTATTTTCTTGGTTCGAAATTCCAAAAACAAAATTCCAAATTTATTAAGTGGATTTAGAGAGTACCTTGTTATTAATCTACTTTATAATTAGTAATATTCCAATCTATCATTATGCTACCTGAGTGTCATTAAAGGTGACATTTTCTTCTAAGGCAAAGGAAAAACCAACCCCAGCAGGAGCTTCCAGAAACAAAACACTTGCGTTCTGAAATGATCTCAAATTATTATTATTAATACACCTTTTATTATTATATAAAAATTAATCAATAATATAGATTTTACCTTTTTAATAAAACGTAATTAAGCATTAATTAGAAAATAATTAATGGTTATAGAATAAAATCCAAAAATATGCAAATTTTCAAAACAATATTTAATTTTTACATTATATTTTTAGTTTAAGGATTTCATTAACTTTTTAGCCAACACTGTTTTCCTCAAAGACAACCACTAATCTAATTTTGCGTTGATGTGTCAATATTTAGTGGTTTTCAAAAATTCACCTGACAGTAAAATATTATGTTTAACACAAGAAAACAGTTTTTTTATAAAACATTAAAATTATATTTTTATGAATTCTAATGACATTCTAATGATAAAAAATAATAAGATTATTTTTGTGATCTTTAATTATTTTTCTATTTAAATGTTTTTAAGACTGCTTTTTTTAAGTCATTGTCAGCGTGTTAAGTTTACGCAGTGAAAAAAATGTTATTGTTTACCAATTATTTTAATAACTCACAAACTTGGGTTGTTCTTCATATTCAATTGAACTATTTTTGTTGTAAAAATATAACAAAATAAGTTACTGGTTGAGAATAGTGTTTAAATCTCCTTCTTTACTTCTTCGTTAAATCAAAACTATATGAACGACACAAACACTTATATAAACACAATAAACAAATATTATTGTTTCTAATTTATTTTGATAACACAAACGTATAACATTTTGGTTTTTTATATTGAATTAAACAATTTTTGTTGTGAAAATTCAATAGAAAAAGTTACTGCTTAAGGATTTTGTTTAAATTTCCTTCTTTGACAAATTGTTAAATTTAACATTAAACTATTTTCGTTGTGGGAATTGAAGAGAAAAAGTTACTGGTTAAGAATCTTGTTTAAATTTCCTTATTTAAGAAAGAATTATATTAAATTCTATTTGTGAAAATTGAACAGAAAAGTTAATGGTTAAAAATTTTGTTTAAATTTCCTTCTTTAAGAAAATATATAAACCACACAAACAAATTACCTTGTTCCATGAGTATGGATTAAGGTAAACGGTTTTTCAATCATCTCGAATGTGAAACGGGCCTAATTCCGATAAAAGACCACTAAGAGAACTACAACCGGGACCTTAAAAAAACTTTCAGACAGTTTTATTAACCTTAAAATACTCTAGGAATAGAGCAGGCAATTAGGGTGATTTATCCGCGGGCTATGGACGAGTTTGAGATAGACATACGCAGACTATAGAAAACTTGCATGGTTTGTGCAGGTGGTCACTAAATAAAAAATATACATTATAATGATTATGATTTGTGCGTGTCGTGTACGATGAACTAAGTTAACTAAGTTCAAAGACTATCAAAATAACTACAGCAAGAATCTTAGAAAACACTTTCAGACATTTTTATTATAAAGTTAACGTTAAAATCACACAGATTAATTTTAAAAAAACTTCAAATGCTATTTGATTAGTAGGTATTCT
>JASAMX010020104.1:0-15141 GCA_030248175.1 Microlaimidae sp. YZB2_3 | reverse complement strand
ACACACACACACACACACACACACACACACACACACACACACACACACACACACACACACACACACACACACACACACACACACACACACACACACACACACACACACACACACACACACACACACACACACACACACACACACACACACACACACACACACACACACACACACACACACACACACACACACACACACACACACACACACACACACACACACACACACACACACACACACACACACACACACACACACACACACACACACACACACACACACACACACACACACACACACACACACACACACACACAAAGAGACACACACGACTTAAAAATATGTCTTCAGGGGTCGAATTTTGAAGCCTTATATTATATTAGGCCTAATAAATCCATTCCGATGAAAATAAAAGAAATAACTATATATTGTAACTATACATGAATTGCATTCTTACCACAATAGATTTATTGAATTAATATAAATTAATATGTCTTCGTAAAAAAACATACGCGGGCATAAGTTTTTTTCTAGTGTATATATACTATATTTCTGCAAAATAAAAATTTAGAGATTTTAAGTATTTTTTTATAAAAAAAAAACAAACATAAATTTAAAAAAAAAACATAACATACCCCGGAGCTTGAAGTCGCTAACGTTGAACTGGGACTGGATGTAGGAAAATTGATTCCTGTCGGTGCGGAAAAATGGGCGTGAATTCCGATTGGCAGCATGCCAAAATTAAAGTATGTTATTCTTCTCTGTAGTTATCTTAATCATTAGAAATTAGTCGTTTTTAAAGTAAATATTGCAATATTGCGTAAAATTTTCTTTTCAAAATTCGACTTAAAAATATGTCTTCGGAAGTCGCATTCTGACGAAACACTTATGTTTACCCTAATAAATCCATTCCAATGAAAATGAAAAAAAATTACTATATATTGTTAACTAATAAGACATTGCCGCATATGGGAGTGAAAACTTTTTTGGGGGTTATAAAAGGTTAAAAACTGTTGTTTATAAATATTTTTTAAATTGTTATTTGTAACTGAATGCAATGATTTTTTGTGGGCTGGGGTTGGTTTTTTTTTTTTTGTGAAGGGGGGGATTAAAAAATTGGTTTTTTTTTGTTTTAAAAAAAAACGGCCTTCCGCCCCATTTTAATTGGTCCCTTATATTCTGCTTTCAGCGTCAGCCAGATATAATTCAAACATAATAAGACATTGCCGTATATGGGAAAGAAAATGAATGCGATGAATTTTTTTTATTTTTTTCTCGCGCCGCAAAACCATTTCGCGCAAAATGAAAAATCTTAGTCAATGCGCGTATTTTCTTTTTTATTAAATTAATCCTATGGACCTACCTAGCATTACAAAAATTTGGGTCTGCGGTCCCGCCGCGAAATCAGAATTTGTTATTAAACCAATGATTTTTACCAATTTTTTTTTCGAAAACCGGAGATTAAACAACTATGTTAAAACAATTTCGAGTATTTTTGTTAACATTTGACCATTATTTAGAGCTCTATTAAGCGTAACTACGATTTCTTATATGTAAATTTTTTAGGTTAATCAGAAAACAAAAACACTTAGTGAT
The DNA here is from genome assembly GCA_030248175.1 of Microlaimidae sp. YZB2_3. NCBI lineage: Eukaryota > Metazoa > Nematoda > Chromadorea > Desmodorida > Microlaimidae > Microlaimidae sp. YZB2_3. Next base: position 13,545 of record JASAMX010020104.1, on the reverse strand, counting down.
GTTTAATTAAATACAAAAAGGCCACTAAAATTTTTCAAGTCGATATTTTATTTGTATATAGTATTTCCAGTTTCAAAAATAATAAAAAAAGCATTTAATTTGAGAGGAACTTTGTTTCGTGGTGGGACCGCGGGCCCAATTTTTGTTATGCTAGGTAAGTCCATAGGAGAAATATTTATCCACCTCTTGAGTTGGACGAATTCTTATCCTTAAAACAATAGAAAAAAATTATTCCGACTTTAACCTGGATAAAATTGATTTTTTACTCACACCTTTTGTCTTTGATTTTGAATATTTTTTGTGAAAACCTTATCCCTGCAACCAATAGCCCACAAAAGTTTTTTCATCGAATATCTGCAGTGGTTCAGGAGATATCACCCTCCAAAAATGGCTTTTTCGACAATTCTCTGTTTAAAAAATTGCTCAATGGGTATAAAAACTTAAGTTACAAAATAATTACTCAAAGAAAGCGGTTATTTTGTACTTTAATCTTTAATTTGATACATTGATCGTTAAGATTGGTGCTGTATTTTTCGAAGTATTGAGTTTCCTGCACAAAAAAACCGTGTTTTTTTGCTAAAAAAACCTTACGACAGCAGTAATTTGATTAAGTTTGCCCAACATTTTTTGCGGTCACTTTGTATTTTTAGCAAAAAAAATCTCGGGTTTTTGTACATAAAACGCAATATCTCGAAAAATGTTGCGCTGATCTTAACGAACAAGGTATCAAATTAAAGTATAAAGTAACCGCTTTCTTTGAGTGCATATTTTGTAATTTATTTTTTTATACCTATTGAGAAATTTTTCAAGTACACAATGGTCGAAAAACACCATTTTTGGAGGGTCATATATTTCTTTAACCACTGGAGATATTTTGATAAAACTTTTTTGTGAGCAATTGGGATCAAGGGTAAGGTTTTTAAAGAAAATAATCAAAATTTAAGACAAAAAGATTGACTCGGTATCGCACCTTTAAGGAAGTAAACAATTATTCGGGGAAAACGTTTAACCGCGCGTCAGAATACCAGCTCAGGACATGGAAATATCATTTCAATTAGACAAGCACATAATATTGTTTTGCTAACTATAGAGCTTGTAATTTAGTTATTATTAAAAAAAACCATCGTAGTTCGACACGATTTTTATTTAGTTAGTTATGAGGGGATAATTGACTGCTGGTCATGCCAAATTTGAATATCCTAAAATTACTATTTTAACCTATTTTGGTACTCTGCAAAAACACAGTTTTTCATAACATTACTGAATGAATATAATAATTCACTTTTTTTATAAATTGCACATAAAGTTTTCAAAGTTATATTTTTGACCAAAATAATAAGACATTTTTAAATATAAGCAAAAATATTCCAAAATTCGATTATTAACGGTTTTTGAAATTTTTTCTTAAACTTAGTTTTACGAAAATACCACCATTATCCTACAACTTCTAACAGAAGCACAAGAAAACTACATAATAAGTTACTGTATTTAGCCAACATTTTTTTAAACCAAATTATACTTAAAAAATCAAGGATTTTAGACAAAAAACAGAATTTTTAGTGATATATAAGGTTTGGAATAGGTGAAGTATATACAGGTAAAACTACAGGCCAAACTTGGAGAAATAAAAGTAAAACTCAAAATCAATTTAGAAATATTTGAATTGATAAAGATGTTAAAATAAGTGCCTGTATTTTAGTGATATTCCCAGGAGTTTTGAATTTGGCTGTTCGAAGCTCCGAAGCAAATCCCGGAGCTTCGCTCTATTTTGTGCTAATTTTACAAATAAAATTTTCACAAAGGTTTCTAATACGGTACTTTATTAAGTCAAAACTTCAGTTAAAAGTAACAGCCTGTTACACAAAGGGAACAAATCGTTTTTTACTAAATATAAAGAGCTAAAAATGATAATTAAACAAATCTGATTTATAATTAAGTTTTAATTAATTTAGACGGTTCCGTTTCTGTTTAATTGCGTTTACTATTAATATATCTTTAGCATAGTGATTGGGTGAAATTATAAGTAATTATGTTATTTGCATAGACAATGAAATTTTTCCAGGATTTCGAAAGAAAAAGCAAAAAAAAATAAAATGTGATTGTGTTTAAAATAGTAACTATACTTGTTAGATTTGCCACTTTCTGACAGCATTCAAGCTTAGTATAGTAAAACAAATTTAAAATTTACAAAAAAAACTAAGAAAAACTTTCTAACTGTTCCAGGTAGCAACAAAATACACTTAGCTTAGTCAATCTCTCGTTCATACCATTTAATATCTTACTGCAAAACACTATTCATTCATCGCGGAAGGAGATTCAGACTTTTCCTTTTTTAAAGTTTGTTTTAGCCTGAAATTCATTAAAAAAAAGTTATTCTATCCGCATTTTTAGAAATATCTGTTTTATTTAAAAAGTTTTAAAAAAATTGGTTCACGAAAATGTTTTGATAAAATGTCATTACTTTTTAATTATTTATAAAATTTTTACAAACATAGGGCAAAACTTCGCACCTTCAAGTTTTGTTCCACTTGTTTTTTTTTTAAGTTTTAAGTTCAAGCTTTGAAGAGTCGAGTTTCGCTCCGGAACTCAGGAGCTCCAAGGTCCTGGAGTCATCACAAATTTTTTATTTTTAATAAGTGTAAATGAACAGGGACACGAAATTTAAAGAATTTATTCCAAAATCCATTTTTATTAAACTTAAGCAATTAAGTATAATATTGTAAATATTTCGAAAAATTTTTAATTGTCAGACAAATATCAAATACACTATTTCTGACAGGCATAATAAACACCTAACTAAATTGTTTGTCATAATATCAAAGCTTTTGTTTATTTTCAACTGTATTTCAGAATTGATAACAGCGTATACTGTATTATGTAAGGCCTTATGGTTGAATTAAATCTGGCTGACGCTGAAAATTAAAATGCAGACATGAGGGGCCTTTTTTTAAACAAATAAGAACGCACATTTTTTTTAGTTCCACCTTTTCACAAAATATACACTAATTAACTAACTTTAGCCCTTAAAAAATTTGCATTTAGGTTACAAAAAAGATAATTTGATAAATAATTATTAAAATACAGTTTTTAATCTTTGTTATTAATCCGTTTTAGTAAAAAATTTTGAATGTTTTGTTGTTAAATAATCGATTCATTACTGCAAATATTGCGGTCAGCTAGATTTTATTTGCCTATAGGCACCTTGCACTGGAACTCGGTTAAAACATGAAGTATGCAATATACATAAGCGTCATCATAATGGATAATTACCGTATCTCCTACTTATCTTTCGTAGTATGCAGATAAGCGGATCGGTTGATCCGACGGATCAACTGAAATTTCGCGCGCTTTCGATCGGTTGATCTGCATACTACGAAAGATAAGTAGGAGATACGGTAATTATCCATTATGGTGACGCTTATGTATATTGCATACTTCATGTATAAACCGAGTTCCAGTGCAAGGTGCCTATAGATAAAATATGGGTAAGTATTGCGCAAAAGTACAGAAATACACAGGAACAACATGGAGGTTAATGTAAATTGGTCCCTTATTTTGGAGTGGGTTAATACAAGTTTAATCTTTTATTTTCAAAAATCGTAATAAAATTGTCCTAAAAATACCTGAAAAACGACTTCTAAACTTTTGTGATGTCTCAAAGCGTAAAAATAGTATTGTTGTTTGAACTTTTCTGGAAAGACCCATTTTTGTAAAACAAAATATTTTTTATAATTGGATTCAAACCTAAAATTAACTTTTTTGAAAATATATTAAAAAAAATTTTTTTAATATATATAGAAAAAAAATTGTTAAAAAATCCCACACAGCGTAACGAAATTGTGGATGGTCCCGCCGCAAATGAATAGACCCCCCAATTTTTTCCATTTTTTATATTAAAAGTACTTAAAATAAATTGGATTCGTTTTAAGAATTTTGACATGTTCTTTTATTAAATTAGAGCAATCCGAAAAGGTTGTCTTTGTTGTGGCTAGCCAAACGAATTTACATACGAAAAAACTCGACAAAAATATTAAAACGATAGTAAAAGGTTACAAAAATACTTGACATTGTTTTAATATTGTTTTTAATTCTCCTGTTTTTATTGTTTTAATACAGTTTTTAATATAGTTTTAATATTGTTTTACTGCTCGACCGCAGACCCAAAAATTTATTATGCAAGATAAATTTAGACCCCGGAAGCACAACAAGTATTTTTTAATGGTTTGGTTAGAAAATTAGCATAAATAAAAAATAAACAACATATATTACTATAAGATCAAGTTTATTTCATAATTGTTGTTATCAAGCAAGGTTTTCAGGACTATGTGACTAAAGTTACTTTTCATTGCAAATGTTCGTGAAAAAATATAGCTGAAAATGCTGAGAGCGAAATCGAATTCTCACAAATCAAATAATTTTTAGCTAAAGAAAAAAAAACAAAATTTATTTTGTTTTGTAAAAAAAATTTAAATGAAGAGGAAGTAAGCTTGATTCGCCCGCTATGTTTATTAAATCGAGTAAAGAAAGAATAAACTTATCCACTTTCCCCTGTAAACCAATAATATTCGCCAAATGGCAGCAGATTAGATTAAAATCCCAAATGAAAACCGAATTAGCGCGAAAGTGTTGGACGATTTTAGGATAAAATGGGGTTTGACTTGGTTTCTGATCGCGCGCTAAAATATGCAAATATTTCTACAAAAAATAAATAAATATTTTTTAAAGGTGGGTTATGATTAAATTATGTAGATTTTGCGGTTTACAAAAATCCGTTGCATCATGGCAAAATGCTTATATGAAAATTTAGTTTTAACTGAATCAAAAGTTTTTTATCAAAAGCCGCTATAAAAATGAATTGGTTTTATTAAGAAAGGTTACAATTAACCCAATAAGGATGGAGCTACTGTCCCCAATAGTGTGACAACTACCGTTGTGTTGAGGTTTCAGAAGTGCGACGTTATATTTATTAATTACGTATAAAATAAAAATCACCAAGTGATAATGATCACTAAAGTCCAAGTATAGCACGTCAGTAAATGTAATGATGATGACATTCATGAATGGTGGGAATAAAAGTCTTGTATCGACCATTTTGGTCCAACAAGCTGAAGATAACCAACATATTGTTTAAAAATTTTTTTGTTAAAAACTGGATTGGTTGGCCCTCTGATCTTTGAACTTCACAGAGAGTTGGAGGCAGATCAAAGGCAGCAAAATGGCAAAAGGCAAGATCCCGAAAAAGAAATGAATGTGGGAGGCTTGTAAAAATGTATGTGGGAGGCCTGCGAAATTTTTTTGAATATATGGCGTTGCGCTTTTGAAACATCAATATAACAATTTTTGTCACTTTTTGATGTAGGGCAGATCGCTTTAATCGCTTAAATATAGGTCAGACCAAATCCATCAGTGGCAAGTTTGGAGCGGTTTTATGGTAGTTTAACACTGAAATAACTCCAAAAAAATTTGGGCGTCAGATGTCCAGTTAAAAATAATACTTTACTTAATTCGGGCGTCATAGTCCAGTTAAAAATAATACTTTACTTAAAGACAAAATGAATTAAAATCAATGTAACTTCTTTTTATAACATAATCACAGAGCTTCTCTTTAAATTCATATATCTTTATTAACCACGATCGAATAAAACTTTTCTCGGTTGCAAATAATTAGTTATAAATTAGCGTGCGTGTAGAAATACTTTCACCTGCCCACGTGGTGTGCTATCGTCACATATACTTATATGTTTTATTTTTTACCAACAGTTGTAGTCAATTAATGAGAAATAAAACGAATTAATATAATTCAAATGTAACTTTTTCTTTAGTTCAAATGACGTAAATTATCTTAGGAATTGTCTGAATGAAACAAAGATTGTTTTTAAACTGCAATAAGATACCAAGCATCCCATTGCATTTTATGGGTCCACGTATTGAATAAATTGACTGTGGTATCATATCGCTTGATTGACATGAGCATGGGGTAGGCACGGCTGATTAGAACTTTCGGTGTATGATAAGTAGTAGGATAACTAACTTAAATTCGGCCAGCCTTAATTTCGCCCACCGGCTGTTTATTTTTATCATGCGCAATGTTTTGTAATGAACTGCGTATGGCTAGACAGACCGTTATATGTACTGATGTTGATGTGTTTATTGCAGTCACATAATTTTGCATGTGGAGAGCACAATTACTTAGTGGCCGAAATTAGGGCTTGCCAAATTTAAGTCAGTTACTTTAAATTTTATAAAAAGTTTGCTAACTATTTAAAATTGAAATTCACGTTTTTTATTAGAATTAAAAGCGTAAACATTGGAGCGATTTCATTTTTTACGATATAAACTTTCCCAGTTGGAACAAAATCTGAGCGCTTGGGAATTTGGGGCCAGGATAATTAAAAATAAAGAATTACAGCCGTAAGTAAATAACTCACTACCTAATAACTCAAGCGAGTAAGCAAGCAAGTAAGCAAGCAAGCAAGTAAGCAAGCAAGTAAGCAAGCAAGAAAGTAAGCAAACAAGTAAGCAAGCAAGTAAGCAAGCAAGCAAGTAAGTAAGCAAGTAAGCAAGCAAGTAAGCAAGCAAGCAAGTAAGCAAGCAAGCAAGTAGGCAAGCAAGTAAGCAAGCAAGTAAGCAAGCAAGTAAGCAAGTAAATAACTCAAGCGAATAACATACTAAGCCCAAGCCTAAGTCATCCGTCCTAAATATTACTTATGCTTTATGATTCTTATCGTGTCTCAAACGTAAATAATGAATGAATTTGAACGCAAAGTTAAACATTAAGCAGCGGTGAACCTCTTCCATCTGAGTTTAAAGCGCAATTTATGCCCTAAAAAATTGGAAAACTTACGTATAAGTTTTATGTTTAGGGCTCCTGGTTCTTTGTTTTGAGTTTCTAAGTTCCAATATTAATTTTTCTGATTTTTGAGTCAAAAAATCGCGTCTAAAACGCTAAAAAGAAACGTGGCAGTCCAGTTTGACGTTACCGCCCTTTTACACTTACACGTGAAACACGATATACACTCCACAAGCCGCGATAAAAATCGCAAACGGTTAAGTCCATCCAGTTTATATTTTTGTGCTCAAATTCTTATTATTGGGTCTATGATTTGTTTTTTATCTAAGGCTTTTTGTACCCCAAACCCTTTGTCCTACTGTAAAAACTATTGAAAAAGTTTTATTCTTATTAAATAATCTGTTCAATTCAATTAGGGAAATTAGTAGTAAAATGCTTAATGAAACATTTATTTAATAATGCAGACTTCTGAATGTAAGTGAAAACCCCCAACCAATTCTGTTTTTTTACAAATTTTTGTATGGTGACTTTTAAAACATCTGACACAAACTGCGCTAGTGTGCGTGCGGTGAAAACTGCATGGAAACGGTGTCGAAACTGTGCAAACGGTGTCGTTTAATTTGCACGAGCACAGGGTGCTCGCAGCTGATTGGACGTTCAATATAATGAATAGTACGTTCAGTATTTTCTTGCGCGGTTTCTTCACCAAAGATTAAATGGGACTCAACAGTCGCGAACCCAGTTTTCAGACTTTAATATCACTAACATGAGATTCAAGGAAAGACTTAGGGTAACTGACTTAATTTCGGTCACGCCTTAATTTCGGCCACCAATTTAGGGGGTTAGAAAATTGGCTTATTTTTAAAACACAAAAGAACTAGCACAAAAGTAACTGGACTAATGTTGAATAAAGTGTTTTTGCAAAAGTTTTTTATTTTTGTTATTCTACATTATCAACATTTTCATACAAAAAGTGAGCTTTTTCTGATTTTCCTAATTTTTGCTTTGTGTTTAAACTGCATCAAATTTAGAACGAAGCAATATATAACCTTAAAATATCTTCTATTTAAGGCTCAAAGTTGTTAATTTTCATGTTTTGATATTCTTCAAAATCATTTTGCAAATCGTTTAACTAACTGCGCATTTTAAGATTCCGTTAATTTCGGCCACCTGAAAATTTAGGTGAAAGAACCTGTCGTTTTTTGCTGTTTTTAAATATCATTGTACTACCGTATTTATAAAGAAATTTTTTGCTCGTTTGACTTTGTTTTGACGTTTTTTAAGCCAAAAATAAAAATTGAACAAAAAATACAAATTATTAAAACTTGTTTTTTAAGGTTTTGACATAATTATTTAAAGTCTTGCTAATAACTATTAAAGTTCGCAAACGGGAAAATTTAAGTTATATGTACCAAGAACAATATCTAAGGGTAAATTTTCAACCTTTAGAAATTTTTATTGTTCGTTTAAACATATAGTTTACGGCCAGTTTTTTGTAGGTGGCCAATAAATGGCACGCGCCTTAACTTCGGCCACTTTAAAAAAAAAGTGTAAACCTTCACTGATTTTTAAGTGTAACAGAAATATTCAAATTTTGCACTGGAATAACAAATATAGCTATTGTTTCATTTTTAGGCTAAATTTTGGCTTGATTGAAAAAGCCAGAAAAAACTTATTCAAAAAAATAAAAAAAGGTGGCCGAAATTAAGTCAGTTACCCTACTAAAAACTATAACGGTCCAAAATAATATCTGTCATTTATGTAATTAGCGGATTTTGCATTTAATGAAAATATATTGAATAATAGAGCGCTAAATAAAGTTACTAAATTTTGTCATATTTTTAACTTAATAATTTTAATTTTAATTAATAATAATTAACTTAATAATTTTAATTCATAATTTTAAATTGGTCAGGGTTTTACTTCTGGAGAACATCGAAAGTTAATTGATAAAACTTAATTGTAAAAAAAGTTTTAATCACCGCCGAACCCGAAGTATTAGTGACGTATATGAATTTTTCATATATAAACTATTTTTTTGTCTGAATGAAAACAAATTTAAATAACAAGCATGGAAAACATTTATTTTTAAAACTTTAGACAATTATCCACTTTTAATCACTTTTTTTGGTTTTAGGATTATAATATAAAATTTCACAAATAGAGTAATATGCCTAAAAATTCACGCTAATTTAAAAGTGATTTGGAACCGATAAAAGGTATTATTGCGTTTTTGCTATCATTTTAATTAAGTTTTACAAAAATAATAATAAATTATGTTTGTTGTCAGAAATTTAAGCTCAGACTTTACAGCCCGTTTTAGTTAGCCCTTTTTTGACAAAATCCTTTTTACCAGTTCCAAGAGGTAAATTGGGTTAAAAATCAAGAGTTATCCGCCTCTCGAAATAAACGAATTAAGCTTGAGTCAAGTGTATCTTGATTAGTAAATTAAATTTTTCGGGTCTCAATTATTTTCTGTTCAAATTCATTCTTTTGCCAACCGGCAAGAACGAGTAGAAAAAAAACTCACTTTAAGCTCTAATATGATATTATAATACTAAACTGATTTGAATTTGCTAGCAAATTTTTACGACTGCACAAAATTAAATAAATTTTTATTACTCACTTTAAATAATATTTAAAAAAAAGTTTGCGATGCACAAAATTTCGGAAATAATACTGGTTTTAAAAGGATACAAAGAAGCAGGAAAAAACAAAATTTACAAAAGTGTAAAATTTAGTGCAGAGATAGCGTTTCGGCGGTCAAATGTGTTGAGGCAATTCATAGTGCACCTGTAAAAAATATAAAATAAGTTTTTGTTACTATTTGTTAAAATAAAACAAGTTTTAAAATAAGTTTTATAATTTTTACCTAATTTTGCACTATTGAATATTATAAAAGTTTGAAATTGATACTTTTTATACGTAAAAATATTAGAGGTTGTCGATTTTAAGTTGATAAATTAATAAAAAACCGACTTTTTTATTTTATTTACTATTAACATTTCTTGTGTTGTTATTATCTTATAGGGAGCGTCACACTAAACTTAGTCCAAAAAAATTCCGGAACAAAATTATTTAGTTGTTTTTTCTATTTATGGGCACATAAATTTCCTTCCTTTTCGTACTGTAGTTAATTTAAAAAGTCTTTAGTGCGGTATTTCACCATAATGAGTCGTCTTCATTGTAAAAATGCAGACTTGCGTCAAACGTTATTACCCTACAAGTAAACTCACAATATAAATTTAAAAACTCTTATAACAAAAAAAAAGAAATTTTTTCTTAAAAACAAAAAAAAACTTAATTACAGGAAATTCAAAAACACTAAACCAGGTTTAGTTAAACATATTAAATAACCGTAATTAGCGTTACAGAGTTTAATTAGTGTTTCTCAGTCCTTTCTAAAAATTATTTTAATTATTAGTGTTTCTCAGTCCTTTCTGGAAATTATTCTAATTTTATGACTTAATTAAACTAGAATATAGCGAAATACAATAAGTAATATCTTTTTACAGAGGTTCCTAATGTTCACTTTGGCTCGAAGTTAAAATAATTAAGTTTTAAACATATTCGTCAACAAACATTAAAAGTAAATTTATATAGCATACTTAAAAAAAATTATCAAGTTTTCGCGATATACAAAATTATTTGAGAGAAAAAAAACGGAACCATGTATATTTTTGTAAAAAAAATAATGTTTTTTTTTTTGAATATCAATTTTAAAAACTTTAAAATTTGGTACTAACTATCCGTAATGATTAACAATATCGCATAATTTTATAATTTTTATATCGTCAAATATCCTGCTCCGGAGCTCTGGCCAATTCAAGCGGACGTAACTCTAGAGCTTCGGAGGAAATCCGTCTTTAATCTAAGGGAGTAATTTAGGCAAACACTGAATTCCACCGACTCCGACTCCGACTCCGTCCAAAATCTACCGTAATCTACCGTAATTTTTAGTATTATGCAAATTTTATTCTAAGCCTAAGCCTAAGCTTAACCTGCACATCAGTATATAATTTGCAGAAATTTGAGGCGGAGTCGGAGTCGGAGTCAGTGGAATTTAGTGTTTGCCGTAATTTAAAGCATATTTAACTTTAAAATACACACACGCTACTAGGGATTGAGCGGGGCAGGATTTTTACTGATGCCGGGGCCGGGCAGGCTAAACATTTAGCAGAATTTGTAATTGTGCTCTATTTTTTTTCAAAAACCCTAAATTTTTACTGTAAGTTATACGTTTCAGATAATTAATTGTCACATAAAATTTAAGCACTTGTGTAAGTAGAAAGAATTGTTTTTTTAATACACAAAGTTTTTTTAAGCAGAACAAAAAATTTATTTTATTTTATTTTATATTTCGATTTTTTAAAACCTTAAATTATTATTTATTTATATAGTACACTTTATGTAAGAATCAACATATTCAGGTTTAAGGCATTAGACTTATCCTGAACCATTCTTGTTACTTTTAAGAATGTCTTACAAATAGATCAGGAGTTAAAGCATTTTATACGGGCAGTATGTTTTGATTAAAAAACCAAAACGTGTTATAGGAACTAAAATTAAAATAAGATACCAATATAAAAAAGATTCACAAAATTATTTGATAATAGCGACAGTTTTTCAAATTACAACAAATCGGAATATTTTTAATAGTCGGAGAAATGTAACCCTGAACTCCAGAACTATAGGCAAATAAAAATCAGCCTACCGCGATATTTGCAATATAGAATCGACTATTTAACAACAAAACATTCAAAATTTTCACTAAAGCGGAGTATAACAAAGATTAAAAACTGTATTTTGATCATTATATATCAAATTACTTAATTTGTAACCTAAATGAAAATTTTTAGGGCTAGTCGGGCCAATTTTTGTCCATCGTGAAAAGGTGGATTAAAAAAATTTGTGTTTTCTTATTTGTTTATTTTTTAAAAACGTCATTACCGCAGAATTTTAATTGGTCCCCTCATGTCTGCATTATAATTTTCAGCGAAAGCCATATATAATTCAACCATAGTCTTGAATAATATCATTTTGAAAAAAAAAACCATCTTTTTTCAAACTTTACTTATATGCCTCTACTCAACATATTTTTTTAGTCTAAACTTACAAGAAAGGTTAAAACACCACCGTTTTATTTTAAATTGTTAGAACTTTTTTAAAGCTTTATTACAGGTTTGTTTTATTTGATTTGATTCCACGTCCCAATTCTCCCATATGAAATATTAATTACTGTTAATATCATCTTACACAATATTAGAAATCACTACTAATACTGGCTAGCATGATATGACTGACTAAGTACAATTTTGTTAAAGGCTTTAAGGAAAAGGTATGTTATGATTTATATTGTATCTAAATATTTAGTTCAATCCTGACAATGGTTGATCAGATGCGAAAATTGAAGGAAAAGCTTTTTTTAATTATGAAAGGTAAAATAATTAAACTGCAAGTACAAGCGACTATGTTCGCTTTCTAGCTTGTTTCAAGGTACTAGTTTTAGTTATTTACATCAGCTGAGTTATTTTTAGCCAAAAATCATAAAATCAATGTCACGTGAGCTTTTGCAACGAAGTGTCTTCTGATTTTGCACTAATTTTCTGTAATTTCTTGAAATTTATTAAGAACATATAGCACAAGAACATTACCTATTATTCATTAAGTTTTTGAATAAAATTCTGCAAGAAAAAAACGGAATATTTCTAACGCGCGACTTTCTGTGCATTACTACTTATTTCTTACGATAGATTTTTTCTAAAAAAGGAGGCCGACACTCGCCGTGTGTTTTTGAAACAATTTAAGAAATAACTCGCTGTAAAAAACGGCTAGAATAATTTTTCCGAGCCCACTACGAACGTGGAATAAGATAAACCGGTTTAGGTAAAACAATACAACAAGATAATTTCTCAACTGCACACGGTTCATATCATACGTAGTTGGACCTTGTTCAAAAATTTCTTAACACACTAATTTATAAAACTAGAAGGATAAGAATTTTTGACTAAAAAATAACTTAAGAATACGTTAATCACTACAAATATTTTTAAAAACAATTATACAAATAAAACGATCAATACAATAAATGTGAGAAATATAAACATCTTCGTTGTATAAAGTAATGTTTCATTTTTTGTTTTCTTGCAAATTATCGAAAATTTTCATTTTTCCGTGATAAATCAATAGTTGAAACCAAAAGTCGCTATAAGTCGTTTTAAGTAGCATTCTTGTTCAAATAGCTCACGTATGTTACTTTTAATGTAAAATTATTATTCAACTATTAAACTTCATGTAATATTATTCAACTTCAGGTGAGCGTAGTTTTGGCAGCTAAGGGGGGGGGGGGGCGGTTGGGGTGATTGGTTGCCTGGATGAAATTTCATCTTGAATTCTGAGAGGGAAGTCCTAGGGGGTCCTTCGGTATTCGTTGTAGGGGCGTAGACCCTGGATTAAAAAATTTGAAATCAGAAGAAGGTCAGGGTGTGTCTGATTTTCAAAGCTAACTACATAGGCGTCAGGTTTAAAATTTTGGAGGGGTGTCAGGTTAAAAAAATTGAAAATTTCCTGAGAAGAACTCGATTTTTGTCCAGGAGGGGGGGTCCAAAAACTTCCACGACCAAGGGCGGGGGGGGGATGGACCCCACCTTACCTTCCCCTCTCATTAATAGAAATCTCATTAAGTAATCATATTCTTAATTTCAGCTGGAAGACTTTAGCAGCAATACGTAATCTTAGTCTAAGAATATAGACAT
>JASAMX010020102.1:0-34483 GCA_030248175.1 Microlaimidae sp. YZB2_3 | reverse complement strand
TCGCTCAAATTTTCCGCAGGGATAGGATTTTCCGCAGGGATAGGAGGAGTGCGAAAAGTTTTAACGTGAAGAAGAATTATGAGCGAAAAGTTATAAAAAATCCTTCTCAAAGAAAAAAATTAAAAATGCCATCCCAGGATCCCAGGATCCCAGGACGCCTCCCAACTTAAAAACGCATTGCGCAATTATAAGGTAGATTTAGTCTGTTTATATATCCAGTATCTTTTAATTTGCAAACCTTAAAAACTCGTTTAGTAAAATAACGTTGGACTTTTTCTAAAATGTATTTATCCTTAGCCATATATGGATTCCAAACAAAACTTGTGTGTTTGGAATCGTACGACAACTATTTTCATTATTCCAGTGCAAAATTTAAAAATTTCTGTTACACTTAAAGATTAGTTGAGGGTTAAACTCTTTTTTATAATGGCCGAAGTTAAGGCGCGTGCCATTAACTTCGGCCACCTAGAAAAAAACTGGCTATAACTATTGCTGAAACTAACAATAAAAACTTTTAAAGGTTGCAAATTTATCCTTTAGGTATTGTTCTTGGTACATATAGCTTATTTTTTCTCATTTGCAATCTTTTATAGTTATTAGCAAGACTTTAAATAATTATGTCAAAACCTTTAAAAATACATAGGTTTTAATAACCTGTGTTTTTTGTCGGATTTTTGGCGTAAAAATTTATTTCAACATAAAATGGCTTTTGTTACAATCACCAAATTTTAAAAAAAGTCTGGTAAAAATTTTATTCCACTCTATTTAGTTTTTTTTATGTTTTTAATCAAACAAAAACAAAAAAAACAAAATCCACCTTAGTTTCAGCCACCTTTCAGGTTAAAACAAAACAAAACAAAAGCCTAAAACAAAAAAAAACTATTACATAAACCAAAGTTATAAATTTTAAGGACAAACAAGACGTTACAAAAGGTAAGGAGGAGTATAACTCCACTCAACCAGAATCAACCCCTGCCTGTCTCTGATGTTTCATATGTGACGACTGTATCCCTCCGCCAAGGGAAATAACCTGACTTTTTTAACTGCATTTCAATAATCTTTCCGAAATTCCTGCCGGTCTATTGATAACTGAAACCTAGTCAATTGGGAGTTGGATTAGTTTAATCCGCACATATGTTTACTACGTAATTTTTATAACTGCATCTCTCCGCCAAGGGAAATAACCTGACTTTTTTAACTGCATTTCAATAATCTTTCCGAAATTCCTGCCGGTCTATTGATAACTGAAACCTAGTCAATTGGGAGTTGGATTAGTTTAATCCACACATATATTTACTACGTAATTTTTATAACTGCATCTCTCCGCCAAGGGAAATAACCTGACTTTTTTAACTGCATTTCAATAATCTTTCCGAAATTCCTGCCGGTCTATTGATAACTGAAACCTAGTCAATTGGGAGTTGGATTAGTTTAATCCGCACATATGTTTACTACGTAATTTTTATAACTGCATCTCTCCGCCAAGAGAAATAACCTGACTTTTTTAACTGCATTTCAATAATCTTTCCCAAATTCCTGCCGGTCTATTGATAACTGAAACCTAGTCAATTGGGAGTTGGATTAGTTTAATCCGCACATATGTTTACTACGTAATTTTTATAACTGCATCTCTCCGCCAAGGGAAATAACCTGACATTTTTCCTGTGTTTTAATTTACTTTGAAACATTGGTACTCTATATCGTGATAAGTGGTGAGTTGAGCAGGGAAATCCCATTGATATTGATATTTACTATATTCACACTGCATCCCTACGCCGAGAAAATAACCGGACTTTTTTAATGGGTTTCAATATTATTCTTGAGCAATTCCTTCCGGTTCTTGAGCGATTCTACCCAATCTAGTAAATCAAGGGTTAGGTAACACCACCCGTACACATGATCGTGCAAGACATCTTTAACAGGTTCTTTCAATTGAATTTTAAGGTGGCCGACATTAACGGATACTTAAATTGCGAAGTTAGTTAAACGCATTGCAAAGTGCTTTCGAAAAAAATATAAAAACATGAAAATTAACAATTTTGAGCCTTAAACAAAAGTTATAAAAAACATGAAAATTAACAATTTTGAGCCTTAAATAAAAATTATTTTAAGGTTATATATTGCTTCGTTTTAAATTTGATGCAGTTTAAACACCAAGCAAAAATCCAGAAAATCACAAAAATGCACTTAATTTGTATGAAAATTTTGATAATGCAGAATAACACGAATAAAAAACTATGCAAAAACAGTTGATTTAACATTTCCAAATACTTTTGTGCTTTAAAAATAAGCCAATTTTCTAACACACTTAAGTGGTGGCCGAAATTAAGTTACCCTAATATGTGTCAAAAATAAGTGATATTAAATATGTGATTAAATATAAACGATTGAATCCGTCACGTTCACCTCGTTCCTCGCGCCCATTGGCTGGACGTAATATCGACTATGCGGCAAAGTTTTATTATTATGCACGTGTCAGGCGTTACGTTGTCATTCCTACCTTTATTATAATCCTCCGGAGCCCGGGCCATTTAAAGCAGAAGGAGCTCCGGGGCTCGGCCTTTCAAATAAGCGATTTTAAACTTATAATTATTACAAATATAGGGCGGAGCTGCGGAGCTGTGGGAAAACATCACTATTCACCACAATTTAAACACGCTCTTTTAGTTTTACCGCGTTCTTGCGTTTTACCTCAAAAAGCACTTGTAAATTTTTGTGACTGTTATTAAACCCAAAGACTATCTGGATCCCACAAATCTAACAAGCCATGGGTTTTGTGCATAAAATTCGTAAACAAATATTATTTAGAAATAATAACTGTTTTATTTTTTGCTTTTTCTTACAATGATAAGTCTAATAATGTTAATTTTATTTTTTTTTATTTGCAACAATAATAATGCAATAAACAACAGTGGATTGCCAGTATTTCTTAAAAAAATAAACAGGATTATAAAAAATTATTATAATTTTAAATAAAAATTAAATAAACAGCGCTTCATTTTCATTTGTAAGAAGATTTTGTAAATTTAAGTTATGTTTAACCCGTTCCCGTGAAAGCCTTTTCCACCCTTACAACCGTGAAACCTTCGTACGACAAAGGTAAAACCTTCGTCCCATGGTGGTGGTATTTTCGTATGACAAATGTCGTACGTAAACCATACCGCGGTAAGCTCTTCGCATGACTTAGGAAGTACTTCCGTCACACATAATTTTTTGTCCGCAAATAGTGCCCAGTGAGCGAGCAAATTGAAATGGTTAAAGCTGTACGGTAGCAATATGCAAATTTTTGCAACATGAAATATCCTACGTAATACACTGTATCCGTGACAAAAATCTGCATATTGCCACCGTACCGTTTTAACCATTTCAATTTGCTCGCTCACTGGGCACTACTCGCGCAAAAAATTATGTATGACGGAAGTATGACATAGGTCTCACGAAGGTTTCACGGTTGTAGCCGAGGAAAAGGCAATTACGGGAACGGGTTAAGCCATTCCAAATAATTATAAATGGACTGGGCGGCAGTTCTCCAAAATGAGAATTTGCTTATTTGTGGACCGAAATGAAGGTAAATTTGCGGTTTCAAAGTATTATCAAAATTTTAAGGCCGTTTGGAACACATTATATTATTTTAAACTAAAGTTTTCAAGGAGTTTTGCTAAAACACGTTCGTTTTTTGATTTGTCGCTACCTCGTGGTATTTCGGTTTAGTTTGTCTAATTTTTATTGTGCGTTTTTTTTTTCACTAATCAAGTTTTACTATCTCGATCAATTTATAAAAGAAAAACATTATTACAATTGTTTAATATATATATTTTTTCAAATTATTTTGGCGCCTTAAATTTAGTTCATACTTTCTCACTTTCCGCCATTGTGTCACGACGGAACACACCACCGGGTGACTTTATTTAAATTTCATTTAGACCTTTGCGTTGTTTCTGCGGGTACGTGTATACTTTGTCGTTTTTCGTCCGCTCCATGGCGCCGTACAGGGTATCCTCTTTGTTCTTAAAAGTGACCGCTTTATCGTTCGTACTTCCGTTCGTGCGCCCCGAGATCAGCGCTTCGATATCTCGTCTCCACGGCGGCTTGACGCTGGCAGCGCCTTTGCGAATCGCCGGGTAGAGCTTCTCCTTACGTAAAGCCTCGGCAAAATCTCCGCGTTCCCGATTGAAATTCTCGTCGGCTTTCGCGGTGCGGTTGCGTTTGTGGACTCCGGTACTGTTAAATCGGTTAACGAGCTCGGTTTTATTATCCTGCAGTCCGGCTTCAGACAGCCGGGTGGTCGGTTGAAGCGCCGTACCGCCCGGACGCGCGTTTGAGCCGGTGTTATTAGCAGATACCAACTCGAAGTTTTGAGCGGACTGCCGCACACCGGTCGCCGCTCTCTTGCGGTTTTGGCGCGAGAAAGCGGTGTCAGAGTCGGTGCGATTTCGAGTCGGTGTGATTTTTTTGGAGTCGGTGGTGTAATTTAGACGTTCGGTGTCAAATCGAGAGTGGTCCGTGATGTTTTGTGGATGAGAGTGGATTTGACGGCCCTCGTCGGGCCGCGGGAACGCTCCGGTTCTATTATGCAAATTTTCGACGGGGTGCTGAATTGTCTGCGGTGTGTTATTAGGTAAATTTTTGACGAGGTGGGGAATCATCGGCAGTGTGTTATTATGCAAATTCTTAACGGGGTGAGGAATCATCGGTGGTGTGTTATTTTTTACAAGGTGAATATTCGTCGGCGGGGATATCAGGGGTGTCATAAGTTTCAGTCGGGCGCGTCTGATCTCGTCGATATCCGGGCTCGTCGTGGACTTAAAGCCGCTTCTGTAACGGTCAGCTATAGATACAAGAACAGATAACAATAAGAATATTATTATTAACCCATGCCTGTAATCGCCTTTTCCCCAATTACCACGGTAAAACCTTCATCCCTAGGCGGTGGTATGTTCTTGTGAGCATTGTGGTGTGTAAAATTCACTACGTTATACTCTACGTATCACCCAGCTTTAGCCATTTGAATTCGCTTGCTTACTGCACTATAAGCAAGCAAATTGGAATGACTAAAGCTATTACGGTAGCAAACATGCAAATTTTCTTACGCATAGAGTATTGCGTATCTCCTAGGTATGAACTAGCTAATACGCAGAATTAACCGCGATGAGGTTTAAATACCACAATCTCCACACGAACTTACCACTACCTGGGGATGAAGGTTTCATCGTGGTGGTACAAAGGTTTCACCGTGGTACATAACTGGGGAAAAGGAGATCACGGGAACGGGTTAAAATATAAGTATATTGATTTGCTATGGGGAATAGAAATTTAATAATTGCGATCGCCAATTTGCAATTAATGATATAAAAACAAACTGATTTTAATAATATTTTGCAAAAAGTAAGCCTGAATAGCCAAATAAGTTTTAAATTGGTTTCAATTCCAACGAGAAATAAATTATCTGACCCATGCACCGGTTGATTTCTGATTTCCTACTTTATAAAAAATAAATTATTTACAGGTAGTACCCGTGGCTTTGTCGTGTAAACATCCTTTACTGGCGATACACCTCTAATTAATTTGTAGCTTATATAGACCCAGTCGTAAATGAGAAGAGAATATATTATGAATAGAAATAACATAATAAACGTGTGATTTCTTAATTTTCAAAGATCGCCGTTGGCTTTTTTTTAATTTCCTTTCGTTTGGCTAAGTTAATAATGCTTTTACATTTTAAGACCTTAGAGTCATTGATACTAAAGAGCTGGGAGGGATGTAAAAGCCGTGATTTTCGGAACCAACGAGCAAAAACAAAAGTAACTATAAGTGCGAAAGGAGAAAAACAAAGAGTGCAGGAAAAAGAAAAGTTTGCAGCTGACTATCGAAGAGCCATAAAAATACGCTTAAGAGCCCCGCAGGTAAGGATTTTAAGGGGCCTTCAAAATGTCATAATAGTATTCGCGATCACTTCATATATGTTTTGCTCTGTGGGAATGGTGTGGGAGGAGCTGTTTTAGCCAATTAGCGCTTAAGAAACAACTGTTGTTTAAATGGGAGGGTTTTGACCATCGTGACAGGGAGACAGAAAAGCCAAAAGGGATGAAGTTGATTACGAAATAACGTTTTCATGCGTTAATGCGGGACCGAAAATTAAAACGTAAAAACCTTTATATAAAAAACTATATATAAGGGATCGTTTTATATAAAAAACAATTAAAGAACTAGTTAAAAGGTGTTTGCAATTTAAAAAAGGACATAAAAATTATTTTCTTTTGATTCCCACCACTAATAAAAAAAACTATTCTATATACGTGTGATTGAAGTGGCTTTCTATTTTTCTCCGGGTTTTTCATGGCGACCGATAGACAGGAGGAATAATTAATTTAAATTACTTAAAATTCTAATAAATCTTCAAAAACACATCATTAACCCTGGGGTGGTTGTGTTTTTTGGTAGTGGGATTCCTTATTTTTTATTTAAGTTTTTTACAAAGATTGATTTTCTATGATATTATTTATTTTTTGTTTTTTTTGTTTTTTTTTTTTATGTATGTTTTGAATTTGTTTTTGTTTTTGTTTGATATATGTTATTTTTTTCGTTGGTGGGTTATTTGTTTTTGTTTTTTTTTTTGTTTTTTTTTTTTGTTGAGGATGGGTTGTTTTTTTGTGTTTTTTGTTTATTGTTTGTTTTTGTGTTATGTTGTTTTTTTTAGATTATTGTTATATATTTTTTGTTTTTAGCTATATGTTTTTAACCGCTGCAAATCCGTAGAAGGGATTTCCCGTCACCGCTTCTCAGTGTTAAACTGCGCCCTGATCGCCGTCGAGACGCGGACTTTAACACTGAGCAGCACTGACGCAGTATACCTTCTGCGAATTTGCAGCGTTTTTTGGACGAAAAAGTCCCAAAGGGTTAATCATTCGACATGATAATTCATTATGAACAACCTAAATCAGGGAAAAGAAAACGTTTTTTCCTATGTTTAAGCGAAATCGAAAAATCAGGCAATTTTATCATTATAAATTTTTATTTAATGGTGTGTTCTTAAATAATTGTCAAGCTTTGGTATATTGAAGAATATACAGTGGTTTTTAGAAAACCTGATGATGACCCGCTTCGCGTCAGACTGTCACCGTTTTTCACGCAGACAGTCTCTGATTTTTGATCCCAGTCCAGTTTAGTCATTGGAAAGGTCACCGGAAAAGTGGACTGGGTTCGAAAACAGCAAAAAATGAACCCACTCAATTTCTTTGGTGACTTAACTGGATTGGGACTGAAAATCAGAGAACGGTTTGGTTAAAAAACGGTCCCAGTCCGAAGTGGACCAGGTGCACAACTTTTATTTATCCACTAATAGACTTTTGAATTTTATTTTCTTAAAGATAAATAGTGAAAGGCATTAGACTTACAAAAAAGGAGAACACGAAAAAAAACATTTGCTAGGAAAACTTTCTAATTGAAGTTTAGTCTAAAATAATGGAATGTTTTTTCGACGAAAAAAGATATAGCCTTTTGATTTATTAATAGAAGGTTTTGATTTTCCATCGATCAAAGTTACGTAGGAAATAATTTGCATACGGTTTGGTTGTAAAGTACGTTCGCAACTGTCGAAGCGTCTTTTTTTTTGTTAAAAAACCGCGCAAAACCTGCTGAGCGTACTATTACTGAAATAAACATTATACGAACGACCAATCAGCTGCGTGCCAACCATGCTTATGCAAATTATTTCTTTCGTGACTTTGGTGGACTGTGATGCTCTATTTTGTGTACAGTACAACCACGGTAGGGTGGTGAAATGGTGATTGTTAAAAATGCTCTAAAGGTCGGTTCATACTTATGACAAAACGTCTTTAAGGACAAAATCCAAAGGGAAAAGTCCAAAGGGAAAAGTCCAAAGGACAACGTATTCATACTTTTGTCCTTTGGACTTCTCCTTTTGGATTTTGTCCTTTGGACTTTGGACTTCGATTTTGTCCTTTGGACAAATTCTACATAAGTAGCGTTCATACTTTGTCCAAAGGCAAAAGTCCAAAGGACGTTTTGGCTTTTATAAAATTGTCCTGTGGACTTTGTCCAAAGGACTTTTTGTCATAAGTATGAACCGACCTTTAGGACAAATTGGGGGGGTTTCTCTTTCTCTCCGTCTCTTTTTTGTGGTTTTTCCTCTCTTTTTCCTTTTTGGTGTTTTGTTTTTTTTTTTTTTCTGTGGTTCCTTCTTTGCTCTTTTCTATTTTGGATTTTCCCTTTTGTTGTTTTTCCTCTTTCTTATTCTTCCTTGGCATTTTAAATATATTGGTGAAAGCACCCTTTTAAACATTTTGTTTTGATTATTTCCATACCATTGGAATACTTTACAACTTTCCTGTCCAAAATACATCACACTCTATTCTATGGTGTATAATGTAACAGTAGCAGTGTTGTAGTCCACTTTTTAAACCGGGCAATTTTATTCTCAAATTACGCCGAAGTGTTTAAAGGAACAGAACCCATAACTCAAGATATTTTTTGTTAAATTTTAAGCACTATTCATTCAGTTCAATTTTTTTTTAAAAATTTTATCCAGCATTCATAGTTTTTTTTGGCTTTTCTGATCAAAAAGTAAAAAGCACAGGAAAACTAAAAAACAAAGGGCTTCTGAGAATTGATTTGGAACCGAAGCTTTAGTTAGACTTTTAATTCTAAATTCATAATTTTTTATCTTAACAATTTACTCCATTATATTTTATTTTAGTATAATATTATCTACTCTTGTTTTTTATTTGATATGACGTGCTGTTAGCAGTTCGTAACATGGAATTATGTTGATGGCCAGTTTTGTTCTTCATTTCCTTTCTTTTAATTTCGTCCCGAAATCTCCGATTAAATTCTAAATTGTTCATAATACCAGTGGTGGTGGTGGTAATTTTTGCAATTCCATTAGTTGCGTTCAAATTCGAAAAATTTGGTATTTTTGTAAAACTTTTTAGCATTTGTACTGTAGGTTTGTTTTTGTGAGTCCATGAATTTTGAAACTGAATTTGCTGTGGCTAAAATTGAATATAATTTTATTTAAAATTATTTATGAATGTATGGATGCGTGCGTGCCAGGCACGCACGCAAGCACGCACCCACTGCACGCACGCGCGCACGCACGCACGCACTCACGTACACGCACACTGACATAAATATTTCCTTTGATTTACGGACTTATAATGCTTTAATTTTATAATTATATTTGTCGCACCGTTCTATCTTCCGAAGAAGTCCTTGAAATATTAGTAAGCGATTTCCTATTTGAGGAAGAAACCCTGGGGCTATTTATACTGTCTCCTTTTTCAGATCCCCACTTTCGATTGTGACTGGGATCGCTTCGATTCCAACGTTCGTTTTCGTCGGGTTTTATTTGCGTTTCGATAAATATTGGGTATTCTTCAAGTATAACCCATTTAAATGGTCACCGGAAAGAAAATACAGGATGGACTATTTTAAACATGGACGATATACATTTTTAAAACCGTTATTTTTCAAAAACAACCCATTAAATTAAAATTATTTTGTTAATAAATCTTAGACAAAGTGATAAATTTAAAAAAATTATCATGATAAAACTCATAAACAACCTGAATCCTGGACTATAGGCCTTAGTTTTCCTAAGCAACCCAAGCAAAACTTGAAAATCAAACAAAACATTAAATTTAGCTTGATTTTAAGGTTTTGCTTAGGTTGCTTAGAGATATTAAGGTCTAAAGTCCACGATAAATGTTTTTTGTGAGTTTTATCACGATAATTTACTTGAAAAATAACAGTTTTAAACAATCCATCTTTCCGGTGACCATTTAAATGAGTTATACTTGAAAAATGCCAAACATTGTAAATACTGTAAAAATATTTAAGGAATTGTTTTAAATATTGCAGGTCGAAAACAAAGTCAGCCGACCCGACATTTTGGTTTTCTGTGCTGAATTTTGAACGGAACTAAAGTGTGCGGTATAGAAGATTCCCTGGTGCACAGTTAAAAAAATTAATATTGGTTTATATAATTTTAGAGCAGAGTATAAGTCCCAGAACTAATGCCTAGTAGTGAATAAACAATAATTTTTGTGGAGTAATTGTAAATGAACTACCATTTCAACACACGACCCACGACACGGTACTGGTACAAGATTTTTAGCAAAACATTGGTGTCTCATCTTAAACCAAAAGTCCACGCAAAGAAATTTATAAACAAAAAGTGAAGTGTGCCATCAGAATTTTCAGGACCCTCAAATGGCGAGTAGTAATGGTCATTAGCGTGTTAGTGTTTTTCCCCTTGGAAATCAAAGGGGTAAGAGAAGTTGTTATAGTCGTCGCACGACATATTAAAAGTGCGGTATACTAAATCATGGTGTAGTCTTTTTCGCTTAGTTTTTTGGTATCAATCGATGCTTCAGGTTTCACTGAGTAAAAAATTGTATTACAAAAAAATTAATTTTTAGCGGTTGCCGAGATATTAACAAGAATATCGCTTGATTATTTCATCGATTTTTCCCCTCAAACAACAGTAAATATGTACGGCGGCTAAACGATTAAAAAAACAAGCCTGCCTAGATTGAACTGAGAATACATCATTTAACTGAGAACTCATAATACATCAAATCGTTTATTTAAATAAAATATTAAAACTGAAATATAGCAATTAAAAAGATACAGAAATTAGTATTATCAAGAATACATGAAAATTAATTAATAAAGAAAAGAAAAATGAAAAATGAAGAACAAATTATACGGGCTATGAGTGGATGCAACCTAAATGCATACATATGCATATAATTATATGCAAACGTATGCATACGTTATGCATACGTATGCATAAATTCATATACATACGTATGCATATTTTTTTTATAGTTATATGCATACGTATTCATTTTTCCGCAAAGTATATGCATACGTATGCAGTTTTTTGAAACTTTTATACATACGTATGCATTTTTTTTAACTTTTATGCATACGTATGCATAAAAGTTGCAAAAAAGCATACATATGCATATAATTTTCGGAAAAATGCATACTTATGCATATAAGTTGCAAAATATGCATACGTATGCATATTTTGGAAATTAAAAAAAAAGTTTTTTTTTGTTTTTTAAGAAAATATGCATACGTATGCATATTTTGCAACTTATATGCATACGTATGCATTTTGCCGGAAAGTATGGGCATACGTATGCATTTTTTTTGCAACTTTTATGCATACGTATGCATAAAGTTAAAAAAAAAGCATATGTATGCATAAAATTTTTAAAAAATGCATACATATGCATATACTTTGCGAAAATTGCATACGTATGCATATAACTAAAAGAAAACATGCATACGTATGCATTTGAATTTATGCATACGTATGCATAACATATGCATACGTATGCATATAAACATATGCATACGTATGCATTCAGGTTGGATCCACACGTAGTCCGTATCATTTGTTCTTCATTTCTCATTCTTTTTTTCTTTATTAATTAAATTTCATGTATTCTTGCTATAATTTAAAATTTTGCATATTTTCATACAAAAATTTGCATATAAAATATCTTAAATACATCTGATTTCTTACGAGAAAGAATGTGTTTGCAAAGTCCAAGGTGAGCGAAATAAAACGCAGTGTGAACCTAGCGGTGGCATTCCCACCGGTGGCGGTGGCATTGCCATCTCAGTGTGAACGGGGCTTTAAAAATAGGGGTACGCCGCAGGTATTGTTTGTACTTCCCCGAATGCGAAAAGCCTTAAAAATAAACTCGATGAATTTCACGCTTTGTTATTGTCGTCTAAATACGATATTGTTTCTGTCACAGAAAGTTGGCTGGATGCCACTGTGTCAAACACCTTATTATGTTGCAATGATGTTGCAATGCACAATATACTATATTGTGCACATAAAAGACCGTTCCCATTCCGTGGGCGGAGGTGAATGCGTGTTAACAAAGAGGCATCTTAAAGTGTGTTCAGTGTTTATACTGCAAAATTTTTTCGTTTTGGAATGTGTGGCTTTAGATATTTTGGGTAAAACTAACAAACTCCCGGCTGTTACCATATCCGTTCGCCAACTTTTATTGATAAAAATCATGAATTTGAAAATGTTATTCTTTTGTGCCAATTAATTGATTTATTAGTTTCCGTTAGCTACTCTACAATACTTATGGGGGACTTAAATTTTCCTGGGGTATGCTGGGAAACTAACACGCTCAAAAATTTTGAAATTTGCCACGATGTTTTTTTAAATTGCGTACTTCAAAATTCTCTTGATCAGTTTGTTTTTTTCCCGACCCACAAAGCAGGATATATATTGGACTTATTACTATGCAACCAAATAAATTTGATAAACGACGTGTTTGCTTTGGAACCTTTGTCTTTTACTTGTGATCCTATTAGTGTGGGCTTTACTGTGAATTTTAGCTTTTTCAAAATAAAAAAACCCGCCAGTTCAGAGATTTAAAAAAACAATTACGCTCAAATTAATTTGTACTTATCAAAAGTTGACTGGGCGGAGATCATAAAAAAACCCCAAAAATGTAAATAAACTTTACATTTCTTTTTCTTAAATTCAAAAAACTTGCATTGAACTTTTTGTACCCAAAAAAAAACGATTAAAAACAATAAATTTAAGTTTCGTAATTGTAATTGTAATTTGTAATTTATTGTGAAAAAAAGCTTAAATCAAAAAGTGTAAATATTAGTCCCATTAAACGTACGAATGGTGCTTTTACTACTGACGACTCTGAAAAATGCAAAATATTTAATAATTACTTTTGTTCTGTTTTTGTGAACAACGATGGAAACTTGCCACGTTTTCCAAAAAAAGTTCCTGATAATATTAAACTTACTTGTATCGAGTTTTCCATATCTGTTGTATTGAAAAAACTTAAAAGTTTGCCATCCAAGTGTTCCTTAACCCAAGATGAAATACCAGCAATATATTAAAAAAACCGCGGATGAGTTAGCAATGCCACTCGCGCGAATTTTTGAGCTTTCACTTTATCACAAAATTGTTCCTGACATTTGGAAAGAAGCTTTTGTAACACCTCTTTTCAAAAAGCACATTGCTAGCAAAAAGTCAAACTACCGCTCAATTTCTCTCACATGCATTTCTTGCAAAATTATGGAAGGGATTATTTTTGACACTTTTTTAAGCTACTTACAAAAAAACAATCTAATAAGCAATGAGCAGTACGGTTTTTTATTAGAATGATCAGTAGGCCTTCAGTTACTTAGCTCAATGCTTGACTGGGTCCTGGCTTTAAACAACAAAAAATGGGTTGACTCGATATATATCGATTTTAAGAAAGCGTTTGACTGCGTCAGACATTAATGCTAAAGCTTTCAGCGTATGGAATTCAGTATGAGTTGTTGAATGGTTAGAAAAATTTTAACAAATAGACGTCAACGAGTTGTTATAAATGAGTCACTTTCTGATTATGGCGATGTTAGGAGCGGTGTTCCCCAAGGAACCGTGCTAGGTCCGCTTTTATTTTTAATGTTTATAAATGATATTCTCGATGTTCTGGGTTCCGAAACCCAGATAAAGCTTTTCGCAGACAACTCAAAGCTTTATCACATTTTTGACAAAAACACTCCAAATCAGCCTTTTACAAACCCAGTTCAAAATTTTTGTTCATGGGCTGACAAATGGCAAATGAAAATTGCACTGCACAAATGCCAAACGCTTCATCTGGATCACAATAATCCCAAAACTACATAACTACATACAGTCTAAATAATGTGAATATAAAATCAGCAAATGTTATTATGAATCTGGGTATTTTAGTCTCAAACGATTTAAAGCCCTCCAAACATTGTGCAAAAATTGCTAAAAAGCTTACAATAGAGTGTCTTTACTTTTTCGTGCTTTTAAAACTACTGATATGTCCATTTTGTTATGGGGTTTCAAAACTTTTTGCAGACCTTTATTAAAATGTGTAACCACAGTTTGGTCCCCAAACGCGATAAAAGACAAAAAATGCGTAGAAAATGTTCAAAATTTGTTTACTCGTAGGTTATATGAAAGATGTAGTTTACCCAAAATTAGTTATGAAACCCGATTAACAGAATTAAATTTACATTCGCTTAAGCATCGTAGACTGATAAACGATTTAGTTCTATGTTACAAAATTGTTTATAACATAGTTGACGTTGACTTTAACTAATTTTTTTGCACTGTATGAAAACACAAGAACTAGAGGTCACAGTTTAAAATTAATTTTACTAAAATGTTCTCTAAATTGCTACCTAGAACAGTTAAAGCATGGAACGCATTGCCTTCTGATGTAGTTTCTGCAAAAACCGTTAAAGTATTTCGTCAAAAATTGAATACCTTAGCTTTATAATTCCTACTTTGTATCTAATGCATATCATTTCTTTTACCGCCTTCTATGGCAGTTCTTACAAAATGTTTAAGTATTTTATTTCAAGTTTAATGCCAAAATTTTATAATCTGTTTGTATTATGTATTTTAATTTTTATAATGACTAGTAATGAATTTACTTTCTTTTTTTTGTAAGTTGTCGCGTTAGTCGTATTTTGTATCAATACCTGTGTTCAACTTAATAAACATTTAAACATTTATCTGGAATAACCAAGCGATATTTTTGCTAATATCTCGAAAACCGTTAAAAATTATTTTTATTTTTTAATTATTTTTAAATTTTTAAATTATTTTTTTGCAATACAATTTTTTACTCAGTGAAACCTGACGCATCGATTCACATCAAAAACCAAGCGAAAAAAAAATGCGCCATAATTTAGTATACCGCACCTTTAAAGGCAATCTTTGGACAACATCTGGCGGGTTCTTTCTTTATTATAGAAGCAGTTCGTTTGCGAGCTGCGTGGCAGTCCTCCTCATAATAAACAACTTTCTGGACAAAAAATTTTCATAACACATTAATTTCTCCTCAAAAACGGGACGCCCCGGAATTGAATTTACCTTATAACTTTGACGCGTTGTCTCCGTCGCTTTAGTAGTTACTTCGTCTTCTGTGGATTTTTCTTTCTCCTCAGGCGTGTCGGTCCCATAATTAACCGCTGACCAATCCTAAAACCCAAAAAATTCCAGGGAACTTGAGGTTAAAAACGGATCTGAAAATTTGAACCTAAAATATGGCACTCTTTTTGATTTATAGCCGCACATAACACGAACTTGATTCTCAAGAATCTGGTAAACTTAGAGATATGTGCGGGTACTGATTTGCTTTATGGAAAATGGGAGAAAAAGTGACACGTGACTAAAACAAAGCGTGGTCATAGGGGGACGCCTAAAATGTGTAGAGAATCGATTTTTTTGTCCAGCGTTCATTGACTAAAAATTATTCTATCGCAATCTAATTATGTTAAGTTTTAAATAGGACGGTTGCAGAAACCAAAGTGGTTTGGAAGTGGATAACTTGGAGCGAAAAATTTGAAATTGCTAAAACATATACCCAAGCTTAAAGCTTAACAATTTTTTTTATAATTTTTCGTTCCAAATTCTCATTTTTATGCCTCCAAGTGTTTAAAACTTTTTGAAAGCTCCAAGGATTTTTTACAACTGCAAAAATCTTATACTACAAAAAAGTAAGTGGAGTTTTGAGTATGGGTTGTGCGTAGGGATTGACCGGGCTCAACGAGGTCAGCTAGGTTTGATTTGTTGATAACAAATAAACACAATCGACATATAAAAATATAAGATTATAGTTTTAATAACAACAGTGAATAGTCCGATACAATTCTGAATCAAATGGCAAAATCAAAAACCAGCGAACGCAAAATTTAACTCAGCTTTTTTTTCTAAGCTGACCAATCAGAGAATACCTTGGAGAAAGGACAGAAGGTTGCCTCGGATTTGGGTATGGAACGGCGTTTAGCGTCCCAGCCCCGGCTTGCCCCGCCACTCTTTTTCCACCCCAGCCCCGGCCCTGGCAAACGCAATTCTCTCTACCCCGGCACCGGCCCCGGCCTCGGCAATTTAGCTGTCAAATGAGCCGGGGCAAACCGGGGTAAGGACCTCCAAAAGAATGCAAATTTTTAAGCGCTTCCAAATATTTTTGACAGTGAAATATTATACAAAATTTTCTCTACAGAGCTAATTTAATTGTTTTAATAATAGAATATTTATTGTTTATTATGCTGTATTAAGATTTTCTAAAGCCTTTTTATTTTATTAAGATTCTTTATTTTAATCACAAATCCTTATTCTAAAAATTTAAAGATTTCTTAAGTATTAAAAGCCGTTTGTAGGTTTTATTTTGCAAGATGAGAGTTTTACAGTGGATATCTATGGTTGAATTATATCTGGCTGACCTCTAATAAGTTTGTATAGGAGACGTAAACGGACCAAATTAAAATTGTGCGATTATGAAATTTTTTTAAATAAACGAATTGGAACGCATAATTTTTTTAATTCCTGCTTTTTAGAAAATATACATAAATTAGTCAACTTTCACCCTTTAAAAAATTGTTTTTTTGTGGCAATCTGTTTAATTTGATAAATAATTGTTAAAATATGGAATTTAATATTTAATATAAAACCGTTTTTACTGAGAGTTTTAAATGATTTTAATGTTAAAAAGTCGATTTAATACTGCAAATCATTAAGGTCAACCAGGTTTTATTTGCCTCTATAATCACAAGAAGTATTTTACATATATTGTAGTTATTCTAATATCATTGCTTAGATCAAAAATATATAAAACAAGTGAATTTTCGGCCAGACAGGAAACTTTTTATCTAAATTTTACAAGAAATTTTGCACTTGTGACTTTTCACGCGCAAGCTATTTTCTGTGCACTAAATAAAATTTTTCTCGTACATCGATATTTCGTATACCAAAAACTCGTTTTTTCTAAAACTATTTTACTAAATCGCTTTGTGCAAAAAATTAGCAGAATATGATAATTAAATTCGATTATTTGAATTCGATTATGCGTGAGTAGAACGGTTTATTGTACAACCGGACATATTTGCTTGGATTATATATTCTTGCGTTTATTTTTAGGTGAATATTTGAAATTGTTTTCAAATTTTGTTACGTTAAAAAAATTCAAGCTGATGCTAGTCTTTATTTTGTAATTTTTAAGTTTATTGTAAATCTGCACTATTTATTTATTCGTAAAAT
The DNA here is from genome assembly GCA_030248175.1 of Microlaimidae sp. YZB2_3. NCBI lineage: Eukaryota > Metazoa > Nematoda > Chromadorea > Desmodorida > Microlaimidae > Microlaimidae sp. YZB2_3. Next base: position 17,391 of record JASAMX010020102.1, on the reverse strand, counting down.
TCAAAAAAACCTGTGGAGTCAGTCCAGTTTTTTTGAATCCAATATTTTTATCTACCCAAAAACACCAAACGTGAATTTTTAAAACAAAAGGTTAATAATGAACTGTTTATATTTTCGCATAATGCTGAATAACAATAATACTAAAGCTAAAGTCTTCCAGGCTGAAATTAAGGGCGTAACCGTTCTCCGCCAGGAAGAAATAAACAATAAACCCCTTAGCAAGAAAAATTAAAAAAAAGTTAGTGGTTTGTCCAATTATTATCGTGTTTCCCTGCGCGTGATATTTTTTCAAAAAACGAGTGGTTACTTTACCACTCCTCTATTTTCACCCTGATAGAATTTATCTTTAACTAATTTTTAAATAAAATTTTGCTTGAAACTCACACTTGTGCGAGTTAATACTGAAAACCCGCCAGTTTCTGCTATTTTTGAGTGCACCAAATTTTAACAGTGTTAGCGTTTTGCAGTGCATATTGCAACATTTTTTTCCATTTTCGCAAGTATGCGCGGCACGAAAAAACAAGTATTGACTGTAAAAAAAAAATCTCTGCGCAAGAAATTAGTGGTATGTGCACAAAAAGTTGCGTGCGTTTAAAAAATGTTACATTTTTTTCTTGCATAATTTTATTCAAAAACCTAGTGTATAATCAAAAATTGTCTTGGGTTCTATGTTTTTAATAAATCTTGAAAAATTATAAAAAGTAGTGTAAAATCACGACAATAATTACAGTGAAAAAGTTTATGTGACGGTAATTTTATAATATTTGGCTAAAATTAAATAATATGATAAAATCATAAAAACGATCAACTTGAAACAGCTAGAAAGCGAAAAGTCTCATGTACTCGCAATATAATATTTTAGTTACTTAAAAAGAGTGTTTTTTAATTTGCAAAAATTGACAATACAATTTTAAAAATGTGTGGTTGGGTGGGCTGGCTGGTTGTTTCTTTGGTCTGCTTTTTTGTGCGGTTTTTTGGGGGTGTTGGTTGTGCTCTGTGTGGGGGTGGGGGGGGTTTTTTTTTATATTTTTAAAATAAAAGGAATATCGGTGCGTTTAAGTTGGTTTCTTCTTCTTTCTTTGAGACCTGTTTATTTTTCTCTCAGTAACGAATGAGGAATATCGCTTTTAAGGATGGAGCGTTGGAATAATAATAATAATAATAATAGAAGAAGAAGAAGAAGAAGAAGGTTCTGAGATTTCAAAATTTCCCGCGTTTCTCTAATAATCGTTGGCTGGGCGCACCAGGGGCTAAATAATCTCCCGTGGCGCTCGGACCCTTTTATATGCGAAACTAAAAAATGCTGAATAGTGGTGCGTAAATGAAATTCGAATAAAAATGCTTCTTCAAAATAACATTCAAGACAAGTATTCTTAACTTTTACGGTTAAATATATCGCCAATTAGGTACCAACATATTTAATTTAAAATATTTTAATATAAAGAGATTTCGTTATTGTGAAATAGTTTTGTTAATTGTACCCAGTTTTGATTTTATTAGTTTCTTTACCACGTTTTGCTTTACTGATCAAAACAAACTCCCTGTATAAAAGTACTTTCACTCCTGCTCTATTTCTAAAGCATTTTTTAAAAGTAACATAAATGGTTTGCTCTATTTCTAAAGCATTTTTGAAAAGTAACATAAATGGTTTGCGATTAAGTGTAATATTGGTTTAAACATTAATATACTGCTAATAATTATATGTAAAAATGTATGTAAATAAGATAGTAATTTAGGTTTAAAAAATCGAAATATCAAAATAAAAATTTTGTTCTGCTTAGAAAAAAATCTTTTGTGTAATAAAAATAAGTTTTTTTACTCACAAAGTGCTAAAATTCTAAAATTTGACTAATAATTACCTAAACCGAATAATTAACAGTAAAAACTTTGATTTTTATTTGAAAAAATGACCAAAATTACAAATTCTGCAAAATTTTCTACCCCGGCCCCGGCACCGACCCCGGCCCCGGCACCGGCCCCGGCCCCGGCCCCGGCAAATCCAAATTTCTCTACCCCAGCCCCGGCCCCGGCATCAGCAAAAATCCTGTTCCGGTCGATCCCTAATTGTTATGCGCAAAAAATGGCAATACAACTGCCATTATTCGGGCAAGTTAAGTGTCATGTAAATGGGCACTGTTCTAAAAGTAAAAATGTTTTTTGCGCATATCCTAGCGTGCTAATTTAAACGCACTGCATTTCAAAGCACACTGGATTTATAATGGCACTTATATTATGCCCATAAAATGGCTCACTTACCGTAAACAAATAAAAAAACTGGGTAAGGACACTAACTTGTTCACGCACAGTACACAATATACTACACTCATGATACCGATATATCATAATACAATAAACCACAATGCATAAAAACTGTATTGCGTTGTAATTTATCTTAGTACAGTGTGCAAACTAGGGTATTCCTTATTTGGTTTTTTCCATTTGCGATAATATTACCATTTTATAATGGCATAATATGCGTATATTTGTGCATAAGATTGCAATTAAAAATTTAGTGTTCTTTAAAACGCAGCGCGTTTAAATTAGCAAAGTAGGATATGCGCAAAAACACTGTTACTTTATGGCCAGTGCCCATTTAAACGACACTTTCCAAAATAATAGCAGTTGTATTGCTATTTTTTGCGCATAACAATTAATGGAAGTGTTCAAAAATGGCACAAAATCGTTTCACTTTCAGGACATTGTTGCATATTTTTTCTTAATATAATATAGTATTATATATGTTTGATAGTAGCTTGATGATATTTTAGCATAGTGAAATCATTAAATTGTAAAAATTTTTCCGCTTCACCTCTTTATTTATTTCAATGTACACTGTTTTTGTTGACTAACAATATACAAACGGTTTTGTTGTGGAATTTTTTTTCATAACGATCGACCTTCTCTCCAGAGGTATCATTAAAACGCCAAAAAACTTTCATAAAGAAATTTTTACTTTTGAAATCTACAAATCTGTAACTTCTAAAACTAAAAAAAACAAAAACTTGTCTGAAATTTTTGCAATTAAAAATGCCAACGCCTAAACAATATTCAATCAATCACAGGCATGTAAAGAATAATTTGCGTACGATCAGTGGCGTACCCAGGATTTCCTTTGGGGGGTGGGAGGGGGGGCGGTCGGCGGTACATACTAACCCTAAGGGGGAGTCTGCGGGGCCAGAACCCCCCAGCGGGGTTAAGGGGCAGAGCCCCTTTTCAGGGGGTCCGGGGGGGGGGCAGCATGCTCCCCGGAGGAAAAAATTTTTAATTTAAGGTGCTAAAATACACTAGAAATTCCAAATGATAATTATTACAAAATTTAAGGTTTTTATTCCTATACATTTAAATGGAGTGTTTTAAACGTTTAAAAAGTTAATAGTGTTTATAATCGTTTTATTTTACAAGTATGCCTTGACTATTGAACGGCATAATCGATTTGAAATCGAAAACCTAAGATAAATTGTCAATTTAAAGTACCCGCGAAGCGGAGAAAATTTGGTTTTTTGACTATTATGCTTTTGAAAGGCATTAGGAAAGTTTCTGTATTATTAAAAAAAAATTTTTTTTCTTTCCAAAAATTCAAAAAACGTAAAGGTCTTTCCTACGAAAAAATCCGGCTTCGCCAGATTTTGGGGAGTTGGGTTGGCCGCCGCCCCCGTCCCCCCCTGGGCACGCCACTGCATACAATGTGGTTTAATTTGCATGACAATAGTTAGCACGCAACTGATTGGTCGTTCCGTATGACATTCAGTTCAGTAATAGTAGGTTCAGTAGTTTTTGCGCAGTTTTCCAACAAAAAATTAAGGTTATTCAACAGTTAAGAACGTACTTTCTACGCCTTAATATCTCTTATGACTTATTGATCGATTAAAATAATTTTTTGACAATAGACAAAATTTTATTTGGCAAAGAACTATTTTAAGGTATCTTGTTGTGTCCTTTGAGTTTATTCCAATTGATACAGAAAAAGAACAAAATAAACATTTACCTTTTCTTTGGGCGCTGTTGCGACCATAGACCATAAGAATATGCAACTTGAAAGCAAAAAACATGACCCAATTATCAAGACCGTTAATCTGTACCTTCAAAAAATGTTGTAGATTTTTTTCAATAAAATATACCTGTATTTTATGTATCTAAAAACGTGCTAAAACCCAAACCAAAATTTAGGGCTTACCAACTTTCTTCTCTAAAATTTGGGAAAGGGGCCATGTTTGCAGTACTAAAAGCACTAAAATTGCGTTTTAAGAGATATTTCCTAAAATTTTCGACTGGCGGCTAAATTTTTTTTTACCGATTTTATAAAGTTTCAAACATTAAAACTGTCAAATCTAAAGCTATATTTTGTCGTTTTTGAATACCATTTGATTTGGTTAATGACAAAGATACCGAGTAGGGTAATGCATGTAATTTCGACACTTTTTGGACATTTTTAAAACGTTTTTTGGCCATAATTTTTTTCAACTTTGTTTGATCAAAAAGTTTTATATTACAAAGTTGTGTATTTTGTTATTTTGAACACACTGATATGCATAACATGTAACATCTAAGTAAATTTTGTTTTATAAGGGACGATATTGAAAATGACCACTTCGGAAAATTCGTTTGGTGCATTTAATTTCGGCACTTTTTTCGTCAGGGTATAACTTTCTTATTTTTAGGTCAATATTAATGTTTAATGGCTTATTTGAAAGTTGAGACTGCTACATTTACTGCCATATTGGTTATTTTTACTCTAATTTGTTTTTATCAGAGTAAAAAATTGAAAACTAAATTAAAGTGCCGAAATTAAATGCATTTTCTAAAGTGCCAAAATTAAATGGACCTTTTGCCCATTTTCCTTCAAGAAGTTAATACAGCTACCGAAAAAAAAGGTAGATGATGTTATGAATGTCCTTTTTTTTGCCCATCAATCTGGTTTCTAACGAGCCACAATCACTTCTCAATTCAAATTTAGGACCAAGTTATGATAAGATATGTAATCAAAACTTGAAAAAGTGCCGAAATTAAATGCATGACCCTACCTGATAATCCTACCCCAAAATATCATGCTCCAGAGCTCCAAAAATTTAAAAATTGAGAAAGCTTGGAATTTCGTTCTGTCCCTCTAATCCGCTATCCTAACCTTAAAATACGAAATTACTTTAGTTTACAAAAATTTTATAAAATAATAGATGACAGTGTTCTTTATTAATTTTTAAGGAAATTTTCACAAAAAGATAGAACTCCAGAATCGACCAAAGTAACGTAAGGAATAATTTGCATACGGTTTGGTTGTAAAGTACGTTCGCAACTGTCGAAGCGTTTTTTTTTTTGTTAGAAAACCGCGCAAAAACTGCTGAACGTACTATTGCTGAAATTAAAATCATACGAAACGACCAATCAGATGCCTGCCAACCGTGCTTATGCAAATTATTCCTTGCGTGACTTTGGTCGAATCGAAACCGGAAAACATCAATAATACCTGCTCATAAACAGCAAGCTAGAAACACTGTATGCCCATGTTTTCTCTTTCTTTTCCTTCCCCATAATTAAGCCTCAAATATAAAATAATAAATTAGGCGAAACGTTGATTGAGAACAAATTCTTTGTGAAAACGAAATAAAAAAAATTTAAAAGTTTTTTCACTTTAAAGTATTTTAGTGTTATCCACATAACACCAAAATTTTGATAATTTTTTTAGAAAATTAATTTTAAATTTCAATAAATGGTCATTTGTATTATGAAAATAAACTATTTTTATTATTATTCAAACGGTATTAATTAGCAAATTAGAAATTTATTTTAAAGTTAAAATATTTCTAAAGGTATAAAACAAAATATAATAATAAGAAAATATCTATATTTTCAGGTGATATTTGAGTTTTTATAATAAAAAATAAATTTTATTAACGGTTGCCGCGTTTGGATAAAGCTTAAATCAATTAAGTTTTTATGAATTTTCTGCAGTAAAAAAATTGCGCAATTTTAAGGAAGCTTTTTGGAAAATTGTTTTAACCAGGTTTTGGCTTTGCCTTTAAGTTATATGCATCAAAGAATCAAAGCAAGCGGCTCTAACACGTTAGAATTTTTAAGGACCCTCAAAATGGTAGGTATACTATTCTTAATTTGCGGTTATATTTTTGCACCGTGTGAATCAAAGTGGAAGGAGCTAAGAATTGAAGTGCTTCACGCTCATTGAAGATTAATTTTTCCTCAAGCGCTAATTGGTTGAAAGTGATTTTATAGCTTCATAATGTTGTGGAAATCTTTAACGCTCAACTATAATTTCGTTTAAATAAGAGGGTTTTGACCATCATGAATTTGTCTAGTTTCTAGTTTCCACTTTTTGGCTTAAAATTCTTAGTTGTTCCAAACTCCTATTTTAGTTCTAATCAAACTCTATTAATGCTGCGGAATGTCTTACCAACTTGTTCGCTGTCGCTTTGCATTTTCGCATTCCTATGTACGGATTGTGGATTCGAAAATTTTAATTTTTAGTCAATTTTAGTTGTATAAAAACAAACATCAAACTTTAAACAGAAAAACAAAAAACTAACAATTTAACACTGTTATTTCAGCCACATTCCTGATGTTAAAAACGGAGGTTCAGTTTAACTAATAAAAAAAAGGGAATTAACATATTTTTTACAGTAATGAAATATTTCACCGCAAGAAAGTAGTCGAAAAAAACAGTTCTAAATTACAAAAGGACACGGTTTTAATACGTTTTACAGCTTTAATAAAAAGACACGTTTAACAGGAATAACGATTAAATCACCGAAAATTAATAACATTTTTAAATAAAGAAAATAAAAACAAACGTCAATATTACTTGTCGAGCTACTCAGTGTTTTAACGTTTTAACAGTCTAAAATTTATCATGATTTTCAATCGACACAAAAAAATCCTTAAGAATACGTTTGAGTTCCGGAACTCTGCAAGGCGATTAAATCTTTTTTTATATATATTCTACTTTAAATAAGACAAAACCGTTAAACTTACGTAAACTTTTCAGAAAATTTCGACATAACAATTTCACAGTGAAGCTGGAAAGACGGAACTAAAAAATTCATAGGTATATCTATGCCTTATACAATATTAAAGAGTCAATTTGTAATTTTTAAAAAAATATCGAATATTTCAATATAAGAATTTTTACAGCACAAATTTGGAGTACGCTTCCACGAACACGGTGGTGAAACTTCTTTCATTCGAACAAAATATGTTCAGCGTTAAAGATTTCCACAGCATTATTATAACTAGGGATCGACCGGGGCCACGGCCCCGGCCCCGGCCCTGGCTTGCCCCGGCATTTTTTTCCACCCCGGCCCCGGTAAACGCAATTTTCTCCACCCCGGACCCGGCCCCGGCCCGCCAATTTAGCTGTCAAATGAGCCGGGGCAAACTGGGGCAAGTACCCCTAAGAATGCAAGTTTAAAGCGCTTCTTAAAAATTTTGACAGTGATACAAACCAATATAAAAATCAAATTTTATCTTAACTAATTCAATCGCTTTAATATGAGAATATTTATTATGCTTATATATTAGGGTTTTATTAAGACGCTTTAGTTTATGAATTTTATTATTGTTTCTATTAAAGATTCCTTCTTTTAATCATAAGTCCTTATTCTAAAAATTTAAAGACTTTTTGAGCATTAAAAACTAGAAAACCATTTGTAGATATTAGGGTAGTGCATTTAATTTCGGCACTTTTCCAAATTGGGCATTTTTAATTTTGGACTATATCATTGGTAATCCTGGACAGAATACGACGTTTGATAGCTCAAAGAGAGCTAATTATATGTATATGACTGTCGTGAGCTTTTTATTTCTTATGTTATGATATTTTCATGTGAAATTGTGTGATTTATAAAAAATATAATTGTTACTCGTTTTTAGAACATGGACATTTCATGATTACGCAATAAATTGGTTTAAAAATTAAACTGTCGGTAAAATTTAGTCTATTTTCCGAATTTTTAGTCCCAGTGGTTCTACGTTGCGTCTGTGGTGAGCAATCGTTATAAAATAAAAGATTTTAGGACACGAGGGTACTGGACACGAGGGTACTGTACACGAGGGTACTGGACACATGGGTACTGGACAAGAGGGTACCGGACACGAGGGTACTAAGCTAAGAAAAAATACGTTTGCCACAAATATGTAAATTTTTTAAACTAAATGAGCCGAACTAAATTTTAATCGTTTGAACGTGAAGACAATTAAACGTTACATAAGTCGTTTCGTTTTTAATTATAAATAACATTTTTTTCTTGCTAAAATATAATGCAATTTAATAATCAAAAAACTACGTAAATTGTTTAAAAAACATCATACTAAAACATGAAATTTTTTAAAGGTTATTTTACACACAATTTATGCCATGGGTGTTTAATAAAAACAATGATAATGTTTGAAGCTATCTCTGAAGCTTCGAAACCCTGCCTTTGAAAAAACTAAAGAATTATTATTAAACAACCATGAGTGGAATGAGAACGCCAAGAAGTTATTTAATTACTGTGTTTTTTTTTCTAAATCATATACTCGTACGAAAATACGAAGCTAGTTTCAGTTTTTGTTGTCCTTTTGTTGTCCATCGACTCTTAATTAAAATAAATGAGTTTTTTTGATAAAATTTCTAAAAATAATAACTCCTGCAAAAAAGATTTTAGCAGTAGAAATGTAAAAAATAACTTCTTGCCTTTTTTAGTCCACTCTAGCTCTAGGAATTTACTTGAACACATGTTGATCATTTAAAACAAGGCAAACAAAATGTCCTTTTAAAACCCAAAAACATACAATTGTTAGATTTTTCATGTATGATATTTTATACATTTAAATCTAAATATAAAGTCGTGAGTTAAATAATCCAACACCGGATCTTTGGGAGTCTTCAAAACCCATTGCACGGTAAACTTTATTATTTTTCCTAAGCCTAAGCAATACCCAAAAATTAAGCTTAACTTTATCATAATATTTCAATAATAGTGTGTTTTTTTAAAATACTGAATAATTTACAGTTAAAAAAGGCAAGCAATTGTTTTTCGGAAAATATTTTATTAAAATGTTTTATTTGCAATTATTTCTGCAGTTATTTTTTGCGTTAAGGCATTTTTAAGAATTCATTTTTTTTCAACACACCACGAAAATTATCCACAAAAATGTTTTGACAGCACAATCAAAGCATAACAGCAACCCTAATGCTTATTATCTTTCAAGTCGTCTCATAAATTCTCAAGATTTTTAAAGCCAGTTATTATATAAAAAAATTCACGAAAATATATACAAATTACACGAAAATGTTTTTATGTTATGAAATTTTTATTTTTGTTTTATGTCTTCTTAATAATTTTATTTTTATAATCCTCTTTTATAAGTTAATCAAACAATTAAATAATATTTAAATATAATAAACTATTTTTATGCAATAAGTTTATTCCGTTTTATGCGGGAAGGTAATGTTTTTTGCTCGTCAGTACCCTCGTGTCCCCCTTGCATAATGAATCGATTTTGCTGCCAGGTTGTGGTGAACGCAATTTTTTTAAGCCCAGTACTTTCATGTCCAGTACCCTCGTGTCCAGTACCCTCGTGTCCAGTACCCTCGTGTCCCGTTCCCAAAATAAAATAATGTAATTTCGGCACACATATTGCTGTAGGTAAAAATGGTTGAATTAAGTGGTCGGGTGTTAAATTGTAGTTGTAAATAGTTAAAAGACAACCTTGAAATGTGTAGGGGTCATAGCACTGCACTTTAACTCGATTAAGGGGGTTCTTTTAAAAAGTGCCGAAATTAAATGCACTTTTTTCCCAAATTTGGCCCATTTTGTGTAGCTGTTTGCCAATTACACGTTGAACAACAAGTATAAGCTTAAATTAAAGAAAACTGTCTGGAGATACAATGATAGGCTTTTAAATTTTTGAAAATGATGATTTTTTTACTGAGAAACAATCGATTGTTTGTAAAATGCCAAAATTAAATGTGTGCATGTAATTTCGGCAATTTTCCATTTTTTTAAAAACTGATTTAATTAAGTAAAAAAACTACTTTTGTACAGTGAAACTTTTGTGACGCAACGCAGTATCGTGAAAGCTTCAAAATGAGCTATCAAACATTACCCTATTTACAAGATGAGGGGTTGACAATAGATATTTATTCATAATACATTAAATATGCATTGGAGTTATTATAATCATTTATATCAAAAATATAAATGTTTGGCTGTATAGCAAATTTTTTACCTAAATTTAACAAGAAATACCCACTCCTTAAATATATAAGTTATCAAGGTGAAATTTAAAAATGTTCTAGCCTGCAGGGCCTGTGCCAGGATTTTTGAAAGGAGGGGGCCAGACTCTAGAAAACTAAAAACGGAATATAAATGCTGCGCGAAGCGCCGCATTTTGCGCCGCAAAGCGGCGCCAGGCGGACGCAAACGTCCGCCGTGGGGTCTGGGAGTGTCCCCCCAGCCGCCGGAGGCAAAATTTTTTGATTTATCATTTAAAATGAGCAAAATTAGGGCTTAAAAATACCTATTTACATTGAATTCAAGGCAACCAGGCTGGCATAATCCATTTTTGGCATACCCCTAGAAAGGAGCTAGGGAGAAGCAGGGTTCATAATGGAGTTACTTTTGCTTTTACCTCCCCCCACACCACCCCCGGACCTACCTCTTCTTCTCTATTTTTACCCCCGCCAACCCAGAATAGGAGGGACATGGTCCCCCTAACCCTCACTGGCACAGAGCCTGCTAGCCTGGGTGTGAAAAACTGCAAATATTAAATTTCAAGCAGGCGAATTTTATATTAAAAGATTAGTCTCGTTTAAAGAATTGAAATCGGCAAATTTTAGAACAAGATTAGTATTGTAAAACCAAAGCTTAAATTTTAAGCTAACCCAAAACCAAGATATATTTAGGCCTCCCCAGTTTAAATTCCATCTCGGCTTCAATTCCAAGCTCTCAAAATAGTTTGACGACTGCAGGTATATTTCACTTGTGGCTCCAAACAACAACAATCTGTTTTTGTGCTTAAATAAAATAAACACTTCTATTAACACAAACAAAAAATAAAAGAATTCATTTGAAATTATTCACTTAAAGGTACAGTCGTCTAATGATAGGGTTTTTGTCTAGTGATAACAGTTATTTTTTTAGTGAAACCAAAATTTAAAAAATTCCTGTGTTCTACATGTAAGCTTAAAAAGTTTAAATTTTCTGATCCGTTAAAAATTTACCAATCGTCAGTACTCTGACACCAAGAGACACAATCATTATAAAATCAAGGTGACTCTGACTTATTTTGTTTAGATTATTTGTATTTTAAGGAATAAAAAGAGTCACAGTAATGAGTATTTTATGAAACTTCCTATTCATTGTGTCAGAGGGCTCCCTATCATAAGACTACGGCACGAAACAGTACCACCTCAAAACAGTCCCAGTTTCGCAAAAAAGTACGCATGAAACAGTACTGGAACAAATGAGTACGGCACAAAAGTGTACGGACACAAAAAAGTGCCAAGGAATTACGTGCAAGAACTAAGAAATATTACTGATCCAAATGGAAATTTGCATATTTAAGAAATCAATATGCGCATATTAAAGTATAGTTTTTGAGCCTTGGCAGTTGTGGACTTGTGGTAAGTATTGATAATCTTGAATTGAGTATGGAGTATCCTGAATGCTAATAAAACACGTTTTAAATTTAAAAAAAAATTGTTGAAATAATAATCCATATGACTTTGGTTTTTAACGAAATGAAAGCAGTTTGTTAATTACGTTCCTGCGCTATTAAGCTATCAAGCTCCGAAAAAACGATCATTTAAATAAAAAAAACTACAAAGCTTAAAAAGAATTATATTATACATAATACTTATTTCATCCTACAATTTAATTTTAATGTTATTTTAGCCACTTTTTACAGTTATTTTTTTGTTTTTATCATTGTTTAGAAACTTTGTCTCCGCAAAAAAAAATAAAATACTACTTTTTAAATATATATGCTAAATTATTTTGAAAATAAGGTGCTTCAGGGCTTCAAAAACCGGCGTTCCGAAGCTCTACCAAAGACATGACTATTTTTTATAGGCCAACTAAATCATGTATTCTACCTTTATTAAAAAATACAGTAAATTAAAAAGTTAAACTAGCTTCTTTGTATAACGCATGTTCTTAATAAACGAATTTTGCTTTTAGGAGTCTCTCGAATTATTGGGTGGGTTAGTTTTAAAGTTTACTTCTCAAAATACGTACATTTTAATATCTCTAAAGTTTTAAAAAACATTAGAATTCCGGTTCTTTTTTTTACCGGTATCACAAATCTTAAAAAAATATATCCAGTTTTTTTTAATCTGCCACCAATTTTTTAACTTTCGTTTTTAGGTTGAATTTATGTTAGCCCCAATATAAAAAAATGCTTTGAAAATATTCCTTAAAAAACGCTCAAACCATTTTATATCCTATTAAGCAAATGAGCTGTTTAAGAGCTGGTTCATACTTATGACAAAACGTCCTTTGGACAAAGTCCAAAGGACAATTTTATAAAAGCCAAAGCGTCCTTTGGACAAGCCAAAACGTCCTTTGGACTTTTTCCTTTGGACGAAGTATGAACGCTACTTAGAATTTGTCCTTTGGACAAAGTCCAAAGGACAAAACCTAAAGGGAAAAATCCAAAGGACACAAAGTATGAATACGTTGTCCTTTGGATTTCGTCCTTCGGACTTTGTCCTTTGGACAAAGTCCAAAGGACGTTTTCACGCTGTATTTGTCCTTTGGACTTCGTCCAAAGGACTTTTGTGTTTTGGACTTTGTCCAAAGGACGTTTTGTCATAAGTATGAACCAGCCCTAAATGTCTGATTGTGTGTGCTTCCGTTTATAAAAAATTAAAAAGTAATGCCATAAATATTTGTAAAGATGTTTTGTAAATTAATTTTTTTCTTAAACTTATGAAATATCATAAAATATTCCTAAAAGAGAAAATAACTTAAAACATATTTAAAGTTAAATATGTTTAAAATTGTCATTTAAGCAAGAGCAAGCTGGAAGGAACATAAGCAAACTCCGGATGGTAAGAAGGAACATTAGTAATAAAGCGTATTTTTTTGACTACGGTTTTTTAAATTCTTTTTCTAAAGATAACTTAGTTTTTAAAAAACAGGAAAAACCTACGACTTAGCTATCAGTAAGTTTTAAAAATACAAAAAAAAGAAAAGTGCCTGCGGTAGGCGCGGTCAAAACTATATTAACTCAAATTAAACAGCCCAAGGGGCTCACAAAATCGCTTACACTCGCTTTTTATAATTTTAAACAAAAAACAATTCAAAGAACTTTATTAAATGGTTTATTAAATATAAAAGAGTTTGCTATATAAAACGCTGCTCATTAATTTTTATCGTAATTAAGTTAAGCATAGCTGTTGTAATCGTTTTAACATTGTGATATCTTCAGTACTCTTTTGTGCCAGTACTGTTTTGAGTCAAATGCAGACTCTGAAAACATGAATACATTACTCTTTTATGCCAGTACTCTTTCGTGCCAATACTGTTTTGTGTCAGAGTCGTCGCTTGGTGTAGCAAACGCAATTCACACAGGACTCTTATGTGCCGTACTGTTTTTTGACAGTACTGTTGTGTGGCGTAATGTTTCGTGCGTACTTTTTTGTGAAACACGGGACTGTTTTGTGGTATACTGTTTCGTGCAATATTTTTATGCGTCGGCCCCGTATCAGAGTAACGACGCATTATATTTCCGTTCTAAAAATAAAAAAATAAAACTCGTAATCCAATTTTTTTCACGAAATTAAGTTTTTGTTTCATAACTTTTATTAAATAATTTGCGTTAAACACACACTATTTTGCAAAATTCATAAACACTCGCTATTTTAGAAACTTCAATCTCGAAATACAAAAAATAATGTACGTTTTCGGGGATAAATTGCTACTGAAGTTAAAAATCTGTGCAAAAAAAGGGGCGGCTTGTTTTAAAAACTTTTTGTAGTTTCTTATAATTCTTTAATAAATAAAATCAAACCATTATTTAAAGATTGATACAAAATTTAAATTGTTTTAAAACTACAAAAAAGTTTCTAAAACCTTTACACATATGGATACACTTAAATAATTTCGAATTAATTAAATAGCACAAAACAAATTCATATTACAAAAGGAATTGTACCACTTTGGAGTTGTAATCATTATCTACACACCAATATGGGTTGTGGGATTCATTACATATTCTCATTACCATATTATGTACGAACAAAGAACTTATTAACACCATGCCTTGATATTTAAATAAAAAACTTCCCCAAAGCATATTATTTTCTTGAATAAACCTTTTTGAATTTGATTATTTACGTATTAGGGTAGTGCATTTAATTTCGGCACTTTTCTCAATTGGGTATTTTTGATTTTGGACTATATCTTTGGTAATCCCGGACGGAATACGACGTTTGATAGCTCAAATGAGAGCTAATTATACGTATATGACTGTCGTAAGGTTTTTGTTTGTTATGTTATGATGTTTTTATGTGAAATTGTGTCATTTATAAAAAATAAAATTGTTACTCGTTTTTAGAACATGGGCATTTCATAATTACGAAATAAATTGGTTTAAAAATTAAACTGTCCTGGTAAAATTTAGTCTATTTTCAGAATTTTAAGTCCCCGTGGTTCTACGTTGCGTCTGTGGTGAGCAATCGTTATAAAATAAAATAGTGTAATTTCGGCACACATCTTGCTGTAGGTAAAACGGGTTGAATTAAGTGGTCGGGTGTTAAATTGTAGTTGTAAATAGTTAAAAGACAACGTTGAAATGTGTAGGGGTCATAGCACTGCACCTAAACTCGATTAAGGGGGTTCTTTTAAAAAGTTCCGAAATTAAATGCCCTTTTTTCCCAAATTTTGCACATTTTGATACCATTTGGCATTTTAGCTGTAACTTTTTGCCAGTTACACGTTGAACAACAAGTAGAAGCTTAAAATAAAGAAAACTGTCCGGAGATAATGATAGGTTTTTAAATTTTTGAAAATGATGATTTTTTGACTGAGAAAAAATCGATTGCGTGTAAAGTGCCGAAATTAAATGCATACATTTAATTTCGGCAATTTTCCATTTTTTTAAAAACTGATTTAATTAAGCAAAAAAACTACTTTCGTACAGTGAAATTTTTATGACGCAACACAGTATCGTAAAAGCTTCAAAATGAGTTATCAAACATGAAAATCGGGCCATACAGTAAAAAGTTTTTTTGGAAATACAAAAAAAGTGCCGAAATTAAATACACTACCCTATTTTGTAAAACGAAGTAAATTTTCTTTTTTATTAGTTTGCAAAATCAAATCAAAATTTGTTTTTGATAGTTTATTGGATTGCTGAGCTTTTTAAGGTTAAAAAAATTAAATGTTTTCGTAATAAAAAAACAAAAATAAACTATTTAATTATCATGGAGTAATGTTTTTTATATTTTTTTCCAAATATTCGATCAATTGTTTGTTTATATACCAATATTGTGCTTCAATGTGCGATAAGCGAAAAAACCGTGTTTTTCGTGCGCGCAACTGAAAATATACAGGCTCAAAATTCGTGCGCGGAAATTCGTCCGCGCACGAATTTCGTGCGCTAACTTTATATACGTAATTCCACCGACTCTGACTCCGTCCAAAATCCATCGTAATTTAGCGCAGCTTTTAACATTATGCAAATTTTGTCAGTGTTGATTAAATTATGTGGCATTCTTCAAGTATAACCCAATTTTCCGGTCACCGAAAAGATGGATTATTTAAAACTGTTATTTTTCAAGTGAATTATCGTGATAAAACTCACAAATAACATTTATCGTGGACTTTAGACCTTAATTTCCCTAAGCAATCTAAGCAAAACCTTAAAATCAAGCTAAATTTAATGTTTTGTTTGATTTTCAGGTTTTGCTTAGGTTGCTTAGGAAAACTAAGGCCTATAGTCCAGGATTCAGGTTGTTTATGAGTTTTATCATGATATTTTTTAAAAATTTATCACTTTGTCTAAGATTTATTAAAAAAAGTAATATTAATTTAATGGGTTGTTTTTGAAAAATAACGGTTTTAAATAAGTAGTTCGTCCATGTTTAAAGTAGTCCATCCTGTATTTTCTTTCCGGCGACCGGAAAATTGGGGGCATTCTTCAAGTATAACGGCTAACGGTAATTCCCACCCGCGCATGAGGGGTGAAAGACTAACTTTAACATTACAAAACAATGTAAAGTTGTTAGTGCACCTCAGGCTTAGACTTAGGTTTAGGCTTAGTATCATCCTAAGCCTAAGCCTAAGCCCTTTAAAAGTTAAAACTAACAACTTAATATTGTTTTGTATTGTTAAAGTGAGTCTTTCACCCCTCATGGGCGGGTCCATGTTGGGTCCATGTTGGTCCATGGTCCATGGGAATTACCGTTAGCCAGTATACCCAACCTTTCCGGGTATCGGGCAAAGTCCCAACTGAGGAAAGTCCCAACGTGGAAAGTCCCAACCAATCGATGAATCTCCCAACAGTTCAAATATTAGAAATACGTTTGCAAAACCGGTGTTAAACACGATAATTTTAAACAATCGAAAATAAATAAATGCATTGAATGAATGATAAATGAAATTATGCAATTTTGTAAACATACTTTCAAAAATGCAAGTTTCCACCCCAATGAGAATTTTTTTTTTTGATTTTTGGGTTTTGATTAGGCTTAGGAAAAAAATAAAGTTTTTACTCTTCAGTTTAAAAAGCATCATTAAATACAAATTTACCATAATACAATTTTGCTTGATTTTTAGGTTTTGCTTAGGCTTAGGTACTCAGTTTTTTGAATAAAGAATTTAATGCTATATTTTTATTAATTATAGTGTAAATTGACTAAAAAATAAAATGGTGTTTGTTGAAAACGTATTTTTTGATTCTGTTGGGACTTTCCACAAACTGTTGGGAGATTCCACAGTTGGGAGATTCACCCTTTTTGTTGGGAGATTGCTCGGAACCATTTTCCGGTCACCGGAAGGAAAATACAGTATGGACTACTTTAAACATGGACGAACTACTTGTTTAAAACCGTTATTTTTCAAAAATAACCACCACGGGGAAGTTGGCATGCTTTCGCGCATGTCTTCCCGCCGGCTTTCCCGCTGACTTTCGCTTTTGTGCGGTTTTTAAGCAAAAATGACATTAAGTATTCAAGAAAATAGCTAAAAACTAATGAAATATGAATTTTCTAATTAGTTTTGATATTAAAATAAATTTGATTAGAATTAAAATGCATTTTTTTTAAAAAACCTTTAGCATGCGTTCACGCCGGCTCTCGCAATTGAAAACACTTTAGCATGCGTTCCCGCATGTCTTCCGCCGGTCTTCCCACTCCATTTGTTCCACTCGTTTTTCCAATAACCTTAATTACGACGC